>CAUYPK010167787.1:0-59585 GCA_963574355.1 Loris lydekkerianus | reverse complement strand
TATATTTTTTCTTTTTTTAATTTCAGATTAATGTGAAGGTACACGTGATTAGGTTACATTGTTTACATTTATACA
Organism: Loris lydekkerianus; assembly: GCA_963574355.1. Lineage (NCBI taxonomy): Eukaryota > Metazoa > Chordata > Mammalia > Primates > Lorisidae > Loris > Loris lydekkerianus. The sequence continues at coordinate 59,510 of CAUYPK010167787.1, read as the reverse complement.
TGGATCATATTATTCAACAATAGTAACTGAGAGACCCCCTCTGATAGGAATAATTCATCAGCGATGAAGAACATCGTTTCTGCCCTTCCCCCAGGAACTTCCTGTCTTGTGGAGAATGTGCCAACATAAGAAAGTGACAAGTATTGTTCAATATTCCTGCAAGGCCCACTTGGGAGAAGGACTAGTAATGGCTGGATCACAAGATCAGATAAATTGATAGAGGAGGTGATATTAGCACTGTGTCTTCAAAGGCAAGACTTTCCTTCCTAGTCAGAACGAGGAGGAGAAGGAAGGTGAAAAGGTTGAGAAAGATCATGGTTAGGGGCACTAGCACAGGTTCTAGGATAATTATTTATTTTTTTAAATTGAAAAATATTTTAAAAGCAAATGTGAAAAGCTTAAATTCTGCCAACATTTTCACTTTATAAAAGTTTCTTACCAATCTTGAATTTTTATATGCTTTATAGATCCTTATAAAGTATCTAAAATGCCAAAGGAACAATTCACAATACTAGCGACCCTACTGAAAGAATACAATGACTCTGATATTAAATTATTTTGCAAATAACGTAGTTTCCAATTCTGCTTTCAAACAAATTTAAGTCGCACATAATTTAATTACCATCTGAACGATCATTACAAATACTATTTATGTTACATGGTAATGTACCGGGGGACCAGGGGCAGAGGTCATCTAAAAGCAGCTCAAAGAGACAGTGCTGTAACAAAACTGTCCTTGCTCAAGTTTCGGTGTAAACACGATTGTCAGCACTTGCAGATACACAATAACAATGTTTAAAATGGACAGAAGTGATGCTGAATCAGATCCCATCTTTTAAAAATAATATTTATCCATAGGTGAATAAAATCATTTCTTCTCAAAAATCTTATTGTACCTTTAGAACTTTGTAATATAGTGATTTAACATGCACACTATAAAAATGTAATTATAACTGAATCCAGAAGAACAATTTGTGTTGGCACAGAAATTTCTATTGTCACAGAAATTTTTTAAAACTTTAAAATTTAATTTTAAAGACACTTGAAGAATGGTAAAGAAGCATTGGTAAGCATAAAAATATTTTATATTGGGGTAAAATTTTTTTAAGGAAAATGAATGGAAATACAGTAGAACCCCCATAGTTGATCACCTTACTACACCGACCACTCCATGGTGACCGAATTGTCACAGACAGGACATACACCACATGTAGTTATGAGGAGAGTAGGCCTAGTTCCTTATGTTGACCGTCTCTATATGTTGGTTGGTCTGTTACAGTCCCTTGGGTGGTCAACTTACAGAGATTCTATTGTATTTCTTACGTATTGTGATAACTATTTACAATTTATTTTATGCTTTTAAAAACCTTTTTAGTATTTAAAATTTAAAGTTTTTAATTTTTAAATTATATAGGGTGTCCATAAAGTTTGTGTGCCATTTAAAATAGTTGCACATGAACTTTATGGACACTTTATATATATGGTTCACATCAATTTCTAGAATGATCTATTAGCCTACGGACTACGTTGAGACTTAAGTGTCATTTTCATGGTAATCGCTTCTTGAGAAAGGAGCTAATTAATACTCTTAATAGCGCTAATGCAGCTTAGTCCCTACAATCACAACTACTACGACAGTTTCACTTAATTAAAAAAAGCTGTTTAAAGACAAACACCTAAAATTTATTACATGCACACAAACCCCAAAATCTGTTTATAAAATCAAATTTCTAGAAAAAAAGAATTAAGAGAGATAATATACCAAATGCCATACCTCTCTTCGTAAAGGTGATGGAAGGCTCCGTGCTTTCAGTCCCTCCCAATTAAAACCATTTAACCACCTGAGAAATGAGGAAAGTATAGAGGAATATTATTTTCCGGACAAACTACTAATCATGTCAAGTCATCAATCCATTTTGCAGCTGGTTCCCTTTCTGCATCAATGCAGCTGCAAGTGGTGGGGGAAACCACACAACCATGCTGGTCATCTTGTCTCTCATTAAATCCATGCCCATGACCCTCAGACAGGCACTTAATGCAGCCCAGCAATCATCCTGGATTCCTTAATCCACTCACTGTCATATTCCCTCAGATTTATAATTCATACCTGGTCCTCCCTCTCTCCCCAAGCTTCCACATCCTCCTCCCATCCTTACTCCCAAATGATGACCTGGCTTCTAATTTATACACTAGCATAAAAAGAAAACTCCCTCCCTCTCTCACCAGCAGGTCTGGTCTCCCTCCCACATCTGCATGTCTCCTGTATCGTGAACTAACTGCCTCTGCTCCCAGCTTGGGCCAATCCCTCCCCTGTGTACTTGATCTCATCAACTCTTCCCTAGCCAAAGACGTACTCCTGGAATTCTCCTCTCTCCTAAATCTTCCATGTTTTCCTCGCTGGATTATTATCATCAGTATGGAAACATTTTATTTCATCAACCAACAAAACAGCCTTCTCTTTCCTGAGTTCTTTTCCAACTTTCACTCTATTTTTCTCCTTCCCACCAGAGCAAAACATCTAAAGAGTGATTTAATCACTTGATGCTCCTCACTGTCTCCAGCCCACGCTACAGTCAGGTTTCAACCTCTCCACTCCATGGAGTCACCTCAGTTCTCACATTGCCACTTAGCAGCATTTGCCACAGTTGGTCACTTCCACCTCCTGAAACACTTTCTGAACTTGGTCTTTAGAATACGCCACTGCCAGGTTTCCTTCCAACCTTCTCCAGGGCTCCCGCTCACTTCCCACTGTTATTTCCTAAGGAAGCTGGTGTGCTCCAAAGCTCAGTCCTTGGACCTCTTGCTTTAGCTACTCCCAGTTTCTAGGTAATCACGTCCAGTTTCATGCTTTTAGATAGCACTTACATACTGCTTAGTCCCAAATTTCTATTTCCAAACAAGACCTCCCCATTGGTTTACAGGCTACTATCTACAAGTGCTATTCAGTCACTTCCCAACTAGCTGTCCAACAGGTGTCAAGATGCATCAGGTTCAAATCAGAACTCCAAATTTTCTCCACCAAACTTGCCTCAACCCTTCCTCTTGGTTGAACTAAAGGTATTGAAGTTTTTTTCTCTCTCTCGCTGCCTTCAAATTCTATCTGTATTCAGAGTCTGACCAATCCTCGACATCTTTACTCTATCAGCATGGGCCAAGCCCCACTTTTGTGCTGGGGTTACACCCTGCAATAAAATTGCTCATTTTAATTAGAAGTCTTGTAAGATAAAATCTGGTCATTAAAAAACGTAAGTCAAGTTACAACATCCCTTTGTGCAAAACTCCCAGGGTTTTTCAATACACTACATATAAGCCAAGTCTTCACTATCCCCTTACTAGAACATGCATGGCCCCACAAAATCACTCTCTACACCTCCACCTTCCACGACCATACCTCCACCTTCCACGACTGTACCTCCACCTTCCACAATCGTACTACTTTCCATGACTGTACCTCCACCTTCCATAACCATACCTCCACCTTCCATGACCGTACCACCACCTTCCACAACCATACCTCCACCTTCCACGACCGTACCTCCACCTTCCACAAGCGTACTACTTTCCATGACTGTACCTCCACTTTCCATAACCATACCTCCACCTTCCATGACCGTACCACCACCTTCCACAACCATACCTCCACATTCCACGACCGTACCTCCACCTTCCACGACCGTACCTCCACCTTCCACAACCATACCTCTACCTTCCAAGACCATACCTCCACCTTCCATGACTGTACCTCCACCTTCCACAACCATACCTCCACCTTCCATGACTGTACCACCACCTTCCATGTCTGTACCTCCACCTTTCATGACCATACCTCCACCTTCCATGACTGTACTTCTACCTTCCATGACTGTACCACCACCTTCCACGATTGTACCTCCACCTTCCACGACTGTACCTCCACCTTCCACAACTGTACCACCACCTTCCACGATTGTACCTCCACCTTCCACGACCATATCTCCACCTCCCATGACTATACCACCACCTTCCACGACTGTACCTCCACTTTCCACGACTGTACCACCACCTTCCACGACTGTACCTCCACCTTTCACGACTGTACCACCACCTTCCACGACTGTACCTCCACCTTTCACAATCATACCTCCACCTTCCACGACCGTACCACCACCTTCCATGACAATACCACCACTTTCCACATCCATACCTCCACCTTCCACGACTGTACCTCCACCTTCCACAACCATACCTCCACCTTCCACGACTATACCACCACCTTCCACAATAATACCTCCACCTTTCACGACCATACCTCCACCTTCCATGACTGTACCACCACCTTCCACGACTGTACCTCCACCTTCCACAACCGTACCTCCACCTTCCATGACTGTACCACCACTTTCCACATCTGTACCTCCACCTTCCACGACTGTACTTCTACCTTTCACGACTATACCACCACCTTCCACGACTGTACCTCCACCTTCCATGACTATACCAACACCTTCCACGACTGTATCACCACCTTCCACGACTATGCCTCCACCTTCCACGACCGTACCTCCACCTTCCACAACCGTACCACCACCTTCCACTACTGTACCTCCACCTTCCATGACCGTACCTCCATCTTTCACGACTGTACTTCCACCTTTCACGACCATACCTCCACCTTCCACGACCATACCACCACCTTCCACGACAATACCACCACCTTCCACATCCATACCTCCACCTTCCACGACTATACCTCCACCTTCCACGATTGTACCACCACCTTCCACGACTGTACCTCCACCTTTCACAACCATACCTCCACCTTCCACGACTGTACCTTCACCTTCCATGACCACACCACCATCCTGCTTTTCTCTTTCTTTCTCTCTTGCTCATTTGTCTCCTTACCATTCTTCCAACAACCTATGTTTCCACTTTAAGGCTGCCTTAGTACTAATGTCTGAGCTGTTCTCTCCCCAGCTTTTCACACTTTTCATTCCCTTGATACCTTCAGGCCTTTTCTCTGACTTCATCTTCTAATCTCGGCCTTCTTTGGCCATTTAATCTAAAATTGCAACCCCACACACATGTACTTACTACCCTCCTTCACTGCTTTGTTTTATCTCCTTAGCACTTACTACTCCCTAATATACTACTTGCCTTTGTTATCCTGTTTCTTTCCTGTCTCCCCCCTAGAACACAAGCTCCACAAAGGCAGGAAATTTTGTCTACATTTCCCCTTTCTGTGTCCCTAATACTAGGGGTAGTGGTTGGCACAGAATAGAGCTCAAAGAATGTTTTTGGACGACAAAATGAATCTGCAAGAGAACACACACAGAGCTCATACTATTATGTTATATAATGTTATGGGGGTGATGTTCCTTGTGATTTAGATCTAAAAAGGTCCCATATAAAAAAGTATTTCACAACAATCTGTGAAAATATGATACTATATTGAGGTTTAATGAAAGTTCTTTCATTTATTGCTTCTGTATTATTAATCTAAAAAATGATATATACACAGAGGATACAAAAAACATGTATGCACATTTTAAAATAGAAAAAGCTATATTGAAATTGTAAAATATTCAATACATACTGACAATGTTTATTATCTTGTATAATTGCATCTTGTATGTCTTGTAATCATAGAAGTCAAATGTGACAGGTATTGTGATTTTAACTCAGTTTTTTCTTTCTTAAAATGTGTATACCCTTTCTCCATATGTGCAAAAGCTGACAATCAAGTCCTCATAATCATCCTAGAAAAAGTGCTACAGACCTCACTGCTGAATATCACTATAGTTACCTTCAAAGTCCTCCCCTTGGGAAGCTCTGCACTGATGCCTAGTCTACCCTGCAAAGCAGTTTTGGAACTCTTTTTCTGGAATGACCATCAGAGCTGTTGTTGTACAACACACAAAAAACACGCAAAACCAATAATGAATGCCACTCAGCAAAACACTGCCACATGTCAGCATGACCACAGCTGTGAAACACTGATGTACCAAGGTTATGAAACCTTACTGGGTTGTTTGTAAGCACACAGTGACAAGTTCACAAATTTATTTGTCAGATCTTCATACAAGGACAACTCTGATAACCAATCCAGAAAAAGAATTCCAAAATTGAATCAAAGAACAGACTAGGCACTGGCATTAGTGCAGAGCTTCCCAAAGGGAAGCCTTCAAAGGTGACCATAGTGATGTTCAGCAATGAGGTATATAGTGCTTTTTCTAGGCTGAGTTTGTGAAGTTAATCGTCAAACTTCACACACACACACATTATTGATATATATATACATGTATGTATATATGCATATATATATATGCATGTATCAAGTTTGATGGGCTAGAAATGTGACTGTTCTCTGCCCACTGACACCGACGTTTTCTAGTATATTAGGACACTGAGGTCAGCTCAACCAGCCAATAAATATTTATGGAAAATCAACCTGATCTACCCAGGTATCAAAAAAGACAAAGACTCTGCTTTTTTTTTTTTTTTTTTTTTTTTTACAATTTTTGGCATCACCCAAAGACTCTGCTGTTAAGTTACTTTTATTTTCAAAAGAGGTTATAGACAAAATTTAAAAAGTCAAATAGTGCCAATATTTAAATTAGTTTTAGATACTAGCAAATACTAGACAGATAAAAGAATAAAGTGGCAGATATTGGCTGGGATGAGGATATGTTGGGAAGGGCTGCTTTTAGCTAGAATGGTGTTTGAGGAAGTGGCATTTGCATTAAGACCAGAATGAAGAAAAGGGGGAACCCATGGAAATGTCAATGCCAAAGAAGATGAAAGAAAGTGGCAGGAATGAATTCAAGTGTGGTGATTACAGAGGAAACTAGAAAAAGAAATGGTACCCAAGAAACAGCCAGATCCCAGGTCATGCAGGGCTCCGTAGGGCACAGTGAGGAATCAGGGTTTTTATATGTGACGGGAAACCAGTAAAAATGATGCAATCTATTTTTCAAAGATAATCTTGGCTTCTATTGGAAAAATGACCACAGGGGGCCAGGACAGGGCTGGGTGGTGGTGGACATGTGAGACTGAGACAGGGAGGCTTAGGAGACTGTACATTCCTGTGTGTTGGCCATATCAGAAACTGGGCTTTCCCACCTTTCTCAATCTCTTCTCACCTTCGCAGTTGGTTTTGGTTCAGTTCTTGCTGAATTTCCTATTCCAAGTTTAAGCTTAGCAACAGAAAAGGAACTAAAAACAGAAAGGGAAGGCTCTAGTACATTTCATCCAAGATGCCATTCTTACCCAGAATGTCACTTTGGCACAAATTTCTGGAAATCCAGTCAAAGAGTGAGAGTCAGGCAGTGGCCCCAGATGTTTTATGTCCCTCCTCTGCCATTGCTGTGAAACCACAGAAACCTATTGTTTGGTCACACAGACCCAGACTCCATTTTTAGGGACTTCTAGGCACCTAGTTCTATGGATTCTTTTCGTTTGCCACCAAATATTGCAACAATCCATTTTAACATATTTTACAATGCTTTCTATCTAGAAGGTACTGCAGAAATATCAGGAAAAATCATTACTGTTACTCAACTTAACCAAAGAACATTTGTTACAACCTGACTTAGGGCAATATGTACTTACCATGAGGCTATTCATTTAACACTTGGTCTTTTGATGCAAACACATTTTAAGTAACACAAGTGCACTCATTTGTAAAAAAAAATGCACCAATGAAATATTAGCAAAAATAGCACATACATTCCTTCTTAATTTTTAGAAGATTTGTAGAAGTTACACTTGAAAATAATTTCAGAGCCTAGCAATGTTAAAGGTAATATTAAACAGCTATACCTTGGACATACTGAGGGTTTAGTTCAACTAGACCTTTGCTTTAGCAAGTCACAAAATGTTTTGGTTCCCTGTGCATATATAAATTATGTTTACACTAAACTGTAGCCTATTAAGTGTACAACAATGTTATGCCTAAATGATGTACATACCTCACTTTAAAAATACTTTTTTTTGCTAAAAAATACTAACGTTCACCCGAGCCTCATCAAGTCATAATTGTTTCACTGGTGAAGTGACACGGATCCATGTAGTGGCTTCAGAAGGCTGGGGTGGCTGTTGCGATTTTTCAAAACAAGACAATAGTAAAGTTTCATCCATTTGGTTGACTTTTCCTTTTGGAGAGGATTTCCCTGGAGTATGTGATGTTGTTTGATAACATTTTACTATAGTAGAACTGCTTTCAAAATTGAGGTCAATTTTCTCAAACCTGCTACTGCTTGACCATCTAATTTGATGTAGCATTGCAAATCTTTGCTGTTATCTCAACTACATTTATAGCATCTTTACCAGGAGTAGATTCCATCTCAAGAACTACTTTCTTTGTTCATCCATTAAAAAAAACTCCTCATCCATTCAAGTTTTATCATGAGACTGCACAATTCAGTCCCATCTTCAGGCTCCTCTTCTAATCCTCCTTCTCTTGTTATTTCTACCACATCTGTAGCTACGCCCTCCACTGAAGTCTTGAACCCCTCAAAGCCCAATCCATTATGGTTAGAATCAACTTCTTCCAAACTCCTGTTAATGTTGTTATTTTGACCTCCTTTCATGAATCACAAATGTTCTTGATGATTCTAAAATGGTGATTCTTTTCCATTAGGTTTTCAATTTACTTTGCCCAGATCCATCAGAGGAATCATTATGGTAGCTAAAGCCCTACGAAATATATATTTTTTAAATAATAAGACTTTAAAGTAGAAACTACTCCTTGGTCTATGGCTACAGAATGGATGTTGTGTTAGCAGGCATGAAAACAACATTAATCTTCTTATATATCTCCATCAGAACTCTTGAATGACTAGATACATTGTCAGTGAGCAATAATATTTTGTTCTTTTTTTTTCTGAACAGTAGGTATCAACAGTAGGCTTAAAATATTCAGTAAACCATTCTATAAAGAGACATGCTATCATACAGATACTGTTGTTTCATTCATAGAGCAGGCGGAGTATATTATTGGGATTCTCAAGGGTCCTAAGATAGTTGGAATGGGAAATGATCTTTGGCTTCAACTTAAAGTCACCAGTGGCATTAGCTCCTAACAAGAAAGTCAACTGATCCTTTAAAGCTTTCAAACCAGGCATTGACTTCTCCATAGCTATGAAAAGTCCTAGAGGGCATTGTCTTCCAACATAATATTACTCTGTCTTTGTTGAAAATCTGTTATTTAGCAGGATTCCCTTCATCAGGCATCTGAGCTAGATTTTCCAGGGAACTTGCTGTAGATTCTACATCAGCACTTGCAGCTTCACCTTGTACCTTTATCTTAATGGAGACAGATTCTTCCTTTAAACCTCATGGATTAACCTCTACCAGCATCAAATTTTTATTCTGCCGCTTCCTTACTTCTCTCAGCCTTGATAGAATTGAAACCAGTTAGCACTTTGCTCCGGATTAGATTTGGGTTAAAGGAAATGTTCTGGTTTCATCTTCTATACAGACCACTACAATTTTCTCCATTTCAGCAATAAGGCTGTTTTGCTGTCTTACCATGTGTGTGTTCACTGGAGCAGCTCTTTTAATTCCCTTCAAGAACTCTTCCTTCACATTAATAACTTGGCCGTTTTGTGCAAGAGTTTACCTTTCAATCTATCTCAGTTTTTGACATGGCCTTCAGTGCTGAAGCTTTGACATGGAAAGCTTCATCCTTTCCAGCTTTTTTTTTTTTTTTTTTTTTTTAATTTATTTATTTATTTTTTTTTATTGTGGAGAAGGGGCAGGGAAAGAAGGCGGGGGAAGAGGTGATGAGAACTATGTAAGACACCTGATTTCATATAATCATTTAGAGGCCAGTGTAGGGTTATTAAGTGACCAAATTTCAATATTTTTGAAGGAATAGGGAGGAGGCCTGAGGAAAGGGCAAGAGATGGGGGGATGGCTGGTTGGAGGAGCAGCAGAATACACATAACATTTATCAATCAAGTTTGCCATCTTTTATGTCCAGGGCTCATGGTACCTCAAGCCAATTACAGCGGTGACACCAAAGATCACTGATCACAGATGATGGTAACAAATACAATAATAAAAAAGTTTGAATACTGTCAGAATTACCAAAATATGCAGAGACTCGAAGTGAGCATGTGCTGTTGGAAAAATGGCACCAATAAACTTGCCTGAATCTATGTTGCCACAGATCTTAATTTGTAAAAAATGCAAAGCAAAATGAAAAAAAAAAAAAAAAAGCATTGTGTAGCACCGCAAAGCAAAGTGCAATAAAATGAAGGAGGCCTGCCACTAAAACAAATTAATCCTCTTCCAATCAGGAAATGGTCAATTATATTGTACGTTAGCCTTTTTTAAAAGATAAACATGAGGAGACATGACTAATGCCTAAGTTAGCTTCAAAATAGAATTTATGAGAGTTCTGTAATTATTTTCAGAAAGATGGTTTAACACAGAATAGAAAAAAATCCTCGTAACAAGATGTCATGTTTAATTGCATTGTTTTTGTATACAAAATTAAACTGAATGCTTCTCTAAAAAAATAGCATTTTTACTTTAGAGAAGAGTGGGAAAATCTGAGGGCAACTTCGGAAACTTTTTTTTTTTTAATTTAAGAATAAACCGGGTAGAGATGGTATAAACCTTAAAGATTTGTGGAAGGTTTTTGAACACTATTTGGAGGCAGAGAGAGAAATCAATTTTTCTGGCTTTCCCCCCCCCCCTATAGCTTTATAGAGTAAAAAGCAACAAAATGAAATAATGTTTTTGAGCTTTCTGGAATGACCTGTAGGCGCTGTGTAAATTTGGTATATTTTATTAGTCACGCCTACATGCTGCATTCAGATTCTACCTTATTATCTGGCAAAGACAATTGCCTATTAAGAAGGAATAGGAGAATTAATCCCTATAGGGAAGGGGATCCTGAATTCTTTATTACCATATTGAGGTGAAAAAAATGCCTTTGGCACCAATTTGCATGTGTATCCAATCACAATTTGACAGCTACATTTAAATATGCCTCAGGTAAATAAGCAGTAAAAGATAAAGCTGAAACCTGTTAACAATTATATTACTTTTATTTTCTAGCAACCACATAGCAAAACAGGAAGACTCTTCTTTAATAAGAGAAAAGGGGAAAGTATATTAGAAGAATAGCTTTAATTGACAAGCACTTGTTTTCTCAATATGAATGGTGTATTTATGCCTCACTTTATGATAAGAAAAGAAGCTGTGATAACAGCATGCAGTTCAGGAAGAAGAGAAGTCGGAATCTAAGACAATAATGAGCTTTACAATTGACTCCAATCCAAAGACAACCAAGAACATTAAAGTACTGAAAGCACTTTGATGTCTATAAAATCTACACGTGTGTCTGTTTTCTTCCTAATATACCCTTAAGGCACAGCAGATATGAATTTACAATGTCGAATATGTGGCTTCACTTCACGTAAGTTCATGAATACACAGAACAGGGTTGGCAGCTTTTTTCCCCCCTTTTTTTGACGCTGTGCCGCTATTGTTACGGAAAATGAATAGCATTTCTATTCGGCAACAACATCTTTCCCTTTATTGTCAAACTCCGCTGATGTGCTCCTAAGTCTTTTTTTTTTTTTGTTTTAAGTCATATATACATAGATCCACAGAAGAATGAAATATTGTTAGGTGTTTTCTATTCTAAAAGTGAACACATTAGTGTATTCAAAGGTTTTCAATAACGAAATTCTCAAATGTATTGTATACTACCAACAGATTCTTTTAAGTGATATTACATTTTTATATCTGTGAACTGTAAGCAAAAAGGAAACATCTTGAAGATTGCAGGGCTTGCCAGGCACCTATTTAACAAACAAAAGTCTTGAAGGTTAGAAGTGCCACATTTGAATATTTAATCAAATCAGAGAGGATCTCTTTGGGAAGTTATCTATGATTCTGAAGGCAAGCTTTACAATTTGCAGAAATGGAAAAGGTATGTGTTAGATTACTGCATAAGGATAAAACATGGCTTGGCAGTCTGTGGAAATCAATGTCCTTTAGCCATAAAGTAAAATACAACACTAGACTTAGACTCTAGAGAGCTATTCATAGGAAAATTACATTTAAAATAAGTATGTATTGTTAATTAATTTAATATAAATTAAAACTGAAATAGAATACTATTTAGCAGTTGAGTTAGCTGACCCATCCTCTTCATCATTGCCAATGACTAATGATATCCTACTTTACTTACAAATTAAACACCATAAACTGAACTTAATTTCTTACAGAATCCAAGTTGATATTAAGAAATGATAATAGATAACAGCTGAAAAGCTAAGTTGCTAAGACTTGAATAAATGATTTTGTAACTTGTTTTATAATTCATTCATTCTTGATATGAACTTCTAACTTTAGAGAAATCATTTTGAGATTATTATAATTAGGGCTAATAAAACATATATAAAAACTAAAGCACCGAAAGAAAAAAAAATTGAGTGTGTGAAGGAAGTTCTCTGGTTTCCTGAGAGGAGCTGTCAAGGTTACCACATTGATCTGTAATTTCTGTTTTCTGAGAAAAGAATTGTGTACCTGTGTTTCTTAATGTCATGGATTCCATTCTTCAAATTTCCCAGCCTTTCTGTTGGGTTTTGCCTGAAATAATAGTGTTTAAAAGACATTTTAGAATCATTATACCTGAACAAACTTCAAATTATAATTTAACATGCATTTGTTAATTAATTAATACATTTAATGACAGTCACAGAGTTCCTACTGTAGCCCACACACTAAGAATAGGCAGAGGGTAAAGACAAGGCCCCCTCCACAAAGGTGATGATTTAGATTTAAGAATACATATAGAGAGTGCCCCTAAAACGTATGCACATTTTAAGAAAGGAAAAAACTGTATTAAAATTGTAACACTAAATATATACCAGTAACAAAGGATGAATACAAGTCGTGTCTGAGCATCTCTTGTAATTGCAGAAGTCAAACATGAATTCAGTATTATAATTTTAATACAGTTTTTTCCTCCTGCTCAAAATGAGTATACATTTTCATTGGCACCCTCTGTACACACACACACACACACACACACACACACAAAAACTAGTGCTTTAAATGAGCTATGAATAAATGTTTGAAAGGACGAGGGAATGCTACCTTGCTAATTCTAAGAAAAGCAGGAAAAGCTATAGGGAATTATTTATATCTAAGCTGGAATCTTAGAAGCCTGTAGGAATTCCTACTGGCAACCCATCACTAGATTTACACTCTTAATTTACTAAATTTTAATGCTTAAGAAATGTGCACGGCCTGGTGCTGTGGTTCATGTCTATAATCCTAGCACTTTAGGAAGCCGAGACTGGAGGACTGGTTGAGGCCAGGAGTTCAAAACCAGCCTGAGCAATAGCAACACATGACTTCATCTATATAAAAAATGGAAAAATTGGCCAGGCCTAGTGGCTTGCAACTGTAGTGAAAGCTACTCAGCGAGAGGTGGGTGAGGCAGGAGGATTGCTTGAGCCCAGGAGTCTGAAGTTGCAGTGAGGTATGATGACGTCACTGCACTTCGGCCCAGGCAACAGGGAAGACCCTGCCTCAAAACAAACAAGAAACCAAAACAACAACAACAACAACAAAAACCCAGAAAAATGAAATTTAAGCAATGAATCAGAATCTAGAAGTCTTTTATTCTCTAATAAATAATCTTTAATAGCAATCAGAAATTTGGGAGTAACCTCAAATAAGGCTAAAGGATTACTTTTGAAAAAATAGAGATGAAAGACTCCATGTAGTTATACAATATCATCTCCACAACCATAAGATTGTAAATCAATTCCTCCTTTTTTTTTAACCCAAGGTTTGTGGTTCTACCTGCTCTATGCAGATAAAGATGATGCCCAAAACTAACTTTGATCTCTTTTTAAGCTATAAGTACTGTAATTCTGCAACACGAGGTAAACTCAGACTGCAAATCAGAAAATGACTTTTCTTAGATGTGTGTATATTTGAGTTACATAAGGAAGTAAAAAAAGCAAATATAAACCTAATTTTAAAAGGCATAGAAGCAGAAACCAGAAACCTTCGCAGTTTCTTTCCAAGACAAGGGGTTACCCACTGCTGTTCTCACCTGCAAAGCCTCCGAATCAAATCTTCAGGCCGCCTTGTTATCTTTCTAGGAAAATCCATTTTTTCAATTCCTTTGAGAATTAAATTGTAGGTCATCATTTGATCAATCCCAGAAAAGGGTGGGCTAGGCAAAATTCAAAAGAGGACGCAGTAAGACTAGAGTCTGGGACACATTTGACACCTATTTTCTTTCTTTTTCCTTCCTTCCCTTCTTTCTCTTTCCTTTCTCTCTCTCCTCATCTCTTTCTCCCTCTGCCTCTCTCTCTCTCACTCACCAGTCATTTCATAACAAATCTGGGTATATCTTAGAAAAATCACTTTATTAATTTCATATGACTTAACAGAGACCACACACACACACACACATATCACTGATCAGGTGGTAGAGATCACTAAGAGGAAAAATTAAGGAGGAGCAGAGAGAGGAGCTATGAGTAGGGAGAAGGAGTGAACGAGGGACATTGTTTCTGTGGCAATGGGTTCTAAGGCAGAGGGTGCAAAGGCCGGAAGTCAGGAGTGGCCCTGCATGGTCCTGGGGTAGCAGGTGGGCAGTGTGGCTGGTGGAGTATAGGAGTGAAACTGCAGGAGACAAGGGCAACACAGACAGAACTACTGAGCTGTAGGAAGGACCTGGGAATATATTCTGAGTTTAGGATCTCGTTTACAGCAGCCAGAGTAAGCTTTTTTAAATGTGTGGAGGATCAACATGACAGTGGTAGTGAGGGGTGAGGGAGAAGGCCCAGTGGGCTCCCCTAGAGCAGTACTGGTGGAAGTGGTGAGATGTGGTTGGATTCTAGAACTATTCAGGCTTTGCCATGGACTGAATGATTGTGTCTCCCTACACTCATATGCTGAAACCCCATCTCGATGTGACGGCATCTGAAAGAGGGGCCCGTGGGAGATATTAAGGTCTCGAGGAGGCACCCCCGTGACTGGGATTAGTGCCCATCTGAGGAAGAGGCGGGATTGCTAGCTGGCTGTCGGTCGATCAGGCGAGGACACAGGAGAAGCAGGCAGCCTGGGACCTGGGGAAGGACCCTCTCAGAACCCTCTGATTTGGGACTTCCAACCTCCGGAAAGGTGAGAAATAAATGTCTACTATTTAAGCCACACAGTTTTGGGGGTATTATGTTACAGTGGCCCAGAGCTGACAGAGACAGATGGGAAAGCAACAGGGTTTGCTAATGGGATGGATGTGGTGGGTGGGAGAAAGAATGGATTCAAGAACGATGCTGGCTGGGCCCAGTGGGCCACGCCTGTAATCATAGCACTTTGGGAGGCTGAGACGGGTGGTTTGCTTGAGCTCACGAGTTGGAGACCAGGCTGAGCAAGAGCAAGATCCCATCTCTAAATAGCCAGGCATTGTGGTAGATGCCTGTAGTCCCAGCTACTTGGGAGGCTGAGGCAAGATAATTGCTTGAGCCCAAGAGGCTCTGAGGTTGCTGTGAGTTATGACGCCACAGCACTCTACTGCGGGACAAAGTGAGGCTGTCTCAAAAAAAAAAAAAAAAAAAAAAAAGAACCATGGCAGTGTTTTGGTCTAGGTGACAGAGTATAATGTCATTTACTAAAAGAAGAGAATGTGGATGGGGCAGGGCTCTCGGTGGCATATGAGAAGGAATTCATGAGTTTTGTGGTGAACATCTGAATGAAGGGCTAAGGAGGCAGTTGGATTTATGGGTCTGGCATTTATCCATAATGTGAGTGGGGTAGAAAGAGGTCAAGGACTGAAGCAACCCACAGCTGAGATGAGGGGTTAGGAGGGTGGGAAGAACTCAGCGATGGAGACGGAGAAGGAACCACCAAGACTGGAAAAGGAAAGAGAAGAAGGTCCTAGAAACCAAGCCAAAGAGAGCATTGTGAGGGACGTGCTGCTAAGGTGAGCAAAAAGTTATTAATAACGGACCACTGAATTTGGACATCTTAACACACTTTTTATTCTATCGTCCTATTTAATTTTTAAGAACTAAAGATGATCTGCGCAGACCACTCTCTGCACCTCAGTCTCCTGCTTGAGATCTTTCGATGCTCAGAGTTCCACACTTGGTAATAAACTTGAAATAAAATCAGTGCACCAACTTTTCAATAATCTGTTTCACTTATGAAGAAAATGAAGTAGGGGGAAAAAACTATTGCTATGCTATTTTTGACATATTTACAACTTTATTATTTTATCGGCTTTTTGTTTGCTTTATTCTGTTTTTTAATTATGTTTTCATTTTCATTACCTTCTGGCACTCTGGAGATCAGAGCATTTAAAATTAGTTTTTTTCATGGTCTTCCCTGAAAATATTTACAAAAACAATTTCCCAGCTTCTTCATGACTGCTTAAAGCCACATTAGCAGGTCTAAGTTGTTGCTTTTTTTCCCTTCTTTATTCGCTTTATTTCCCTACTTCTAGCAATTTATTCCAGCTGATGAAGACTGGGATTTATATTTTGCAGCACCCTGCACTAACCATCAAGAATGTCTGGAAAAAGTAGCTGACAAGTTTTCCAGAGATAAGGAAACCAATTCTTGAGACCGAACTCCTTGTGCCCAAAACCTTAAATGGTTTTTCTCTCTAAATGACCATCTGGAAATGTTCTAGTCTTTATTTCAATAAATAGCAATAGATATTTCAACTGATTACAGATAATATAAAATCAGGTTTCATATCTGTTTGCTCAATGCATGCAAAGACGTTAGATGTAGCCACAGGAAACGTAACATTGAAGCTTGGAACGTAGAAAGTTCAAATCACGTCTATGACACGCCTGTAAAAAATACGAGTTAAGACTGTATCCACACCAGTGGGCTCATTCCTGTTATTTATTAAATGATTTAATAAGCAAATCTGAAATTAAGACTGAGACTATTTGGTCATAGAAGATTATAGGAATAATCAAATCAGTTATTGAAAAGTAGAGGTAGAAAACCAGGAAGAACGATAATTTCTATCCTATGCTTGTGTCCGCGCATTACATCACAAACACACAGGCCAGGGGTCCATAAGGTTCGTGTGCAATTTAAAATCATTGTCTATTTTAAATACATGCACAGTATATGACACACGCATGTGATAGAAAGTGTTCACATTTAGAGTCCTGGCATCAAATTACTGATCTTAGGCACACAGTTCTCTCACCTGGATTCTTAATCTATAACATTTTAGCCATGAAATAATCATAATAAAAATTCAAATTACAAAAAAATAATAATTCCTCTCTTCCATGCAAGTTTATGAAAATTAATCTAGATGATACACATGTAAGTTCTCTGTAAAATATTCAGTAATTGACAAATGTAAGTTAACACCACAGGGGTGTGTGCACATGAATTAAATAGTTGAGATCAGGGATTCCTTCATCTAGTCCTTTTATCTTTTCAGGAATGACAATTCCATTCTAACTGCTAAAACTCCTGTGGAGTCTTGTCTCTGTTCATTAGCACCTTTAAAAAGGAGCTGATGAGGGGATAGAAATTTAAATCTAGCAATGGGGCTTTCTCTTAGCATCTCCAGTGGTTAGTGATTTGTTGGGAAGATGGAGGAGCATGGGCAGATTTGGTTTAATTGATCAACGGATTGAATGAATTGCTACTTCCTTAATTAAAAAAAAAAAAAGAGGAAATAATAAATTAGCCCACAACTTTCATTCCTTCTCATATTCTTATGCTAGATCATCAAAACTTTCACATACTTAACATGTTACCTATAATAATTGGCCTTTGCATTTTAGGTAAACCACAGAAATTCTACCTTCCTTTCCTTCGCCCTCCTGGATCTTTTTTCTGTGGTATAAATTAGCAAGCTTGCTGTACATAAAATAATGTAAAGAGGAAAAGGCATCATCCTTTAAAACATTTCCAAAATGTTGAACTCCTAAATCATATACACTTTATCACTATCAAGTTATTTCTGCATCTCTCTGGAGAAGAGGCCATGTGAAACTTGAAGGTACCTACTTGCCCGTTAGGAGTTCATACACTAGAATTCCTAGGGACCAAAAATCCACGCTGAAGTCATGGCCTTTGTTGAGAATGACTTCAGGGGCTACATACTCGGGGGTCCCACAGAATGTCCATGTCTTCTGCCCAGATCCTATTTTCTTAGCAAATCCAAAGTCAACCTGGAAAAATAATGTCAAATAAATATTTTAGAGACCATAAAATCGTGTTCCTCTTGAATTTTTCCTCTAACTTCCCAAATCTTCTTTAGACGCCCCCCTTCCTTTAATACCATACACGCGCACACATATGCCTGTCACCTATCTCTTTGCAGGGTCAGGTGCACACCTAGTTGCACTGGAGAAAGTTCCATGCACACACCTCTATGTCCATGACCCATCGAGGATGCGAGGAAAGGTTTAGCAAAGGGGAGGCCTAACAATAAATCTGAAGCTCAGGACAAGCAAGACCAAAATGAATTTCAATACAATGGTGTAATGTATTGGAAGAGGAGATGAGTGGAAGATGATGGAAGGACCCTCCGAGCTGTCACGGCAGTCCAGAAAAAGAATTCCGATACTTATCTGACTTGGCATGGGTGATTGTAGTGATATTCAGCAATGAGGTCTGCAGCACGTTTTCTAGGATGATTTTGCGAACTTAATTGTGAGGCCACGTATGACTGACATGCTGCTTTGCCAAACAAATAGTTGTCCTCCCTCCAGGGGAGTACTTCACACATACTTTTCATCTCCAATATATACAGAAATTATATTAAAACCACCCTCCACCTTCCTCAAGTAATGCACACAAACTGTTCCTGAACTTCAACAATTATTTTCCAAAAAGTTTGCACTATATTGCCACCCCATTCACAAGCAATACGTGAGTTCCAATGGCTCCACAGTCTCACCATCTTTTAGTGTTAATAGTATAAACTTTTTATTTTATGCCCTTCTAAAATGTCCATTTTAATAGCTTTATTATAACATGGACTATTGGAATAATACAGCAATAATCTTGGCTAAAAAGTAAACAAGCAACGTAATACATCAAAATATGCCCTAACCAAAAAATGTGAGTCAATGAACCATAAAATCCCAGCAGCCATTTATTTATTCAGATGTTAATAATTAAAATCTTTATTTTACTTTAAATACATTAAATTTTCTTATAAATTTATATTTTTACTGATACTTTTTAGTATTCACAACACAATTGCAGGGATTTTCTTATGAGGAAAGAAAGATTTAAACAACCTAATTTGAAGTGGGCTTCTACTGTTTTCTTTCATCCACACAGAATGACTCACAAAGATTATATCTAAGAGATGGCTGGGGATCTTACAAAATTAAAATTTGTAACCAGCTGAGATTAGCACATCTACTTACTCCTTAGAGAGAGAACCAATATAAAAATCCTAGCTAATTTTATAAAGACTTGATTTTAAAAAGACAGGAAAGCAATGCTCACACCTTCATTTGTATGTATACAAATAAGAACATATTATATCTAGTTGGTTTACAATACCCTTTCAACCCATTTTTTAAAATTGCATCTAAGTTTTTATTTCAAGGATGACTAGAAGTTCATTAACTATTTAGGAGAGCTTTTGCAGCTCAGAAAGTGGAATTGCTGGTTTAGCTTTTGTAATATTTACATATTGGCCCAAAGAGATGGCAATAATTATATTAAAGTTTTAAGATTTTTGAAAACATATTACTTTCTTTTTCACTGATGATATCAACTTTGGTCTAATCCAGTGGTTCTCAACCTTCCTAATGCCGCAATGTATTTTCATTGTTAAAAAGGGGTCGTGACCCACAGGGTGAGAACCACTGGTCTAATCCATTTGGTCAGAAGAAACCGAAACTCAAACCTATGGAAAGTCATATGCCTAACAGAGAAGGTCCCAAATCTTTTATGTCAAATTCTGTGTGTTTTCTATAAAAGTTACGCTACCCCTGTCTTATGCCACCATGCAGACCACTACAAGGCCTCAGTCTTTTTTCTCCCCAGCTCCTCTAAGCTAAGGAAAGGCAAGTTATTCTATTTATTCATTCAAGGAATACTTACTGAATACCATTACATATCAAAGGACTTTCTAAGAAGGAAGCCCTGGAGTAGTGGTGAGTGGAAAGCTGAGTGAGATCAGGCCCAGAGCCTCAGCATTGGAGCAAGAATGATTGGAGAGGTGGCCCGAGGGACAGTGTGGCTGGGCCATAACGTGTGAGGGAGAGACAGGCAGGAAAGAAAGGACTATGAGCACATTACGGAGTGTTTGGGGGTTTTGTTTTATTTTTTATTTGATTTGTTTTGTTTTAATCTCTTGCTATGTTTCCTAGGCCAGTCCTGAATTCTTGGGCTCAAGTGATGGGACTGACACAGGATCACAGATGTAAGCCAGGGTACTCGCTGTAGAGTGGTTTTTAAGCCACAGAAAGACTTTTATTCCCCCTAAGATGTCATTGTAGGAGTCAGCAAAGCGGTGTGGTGTGAAATGATTTATGTTTAAAGGGATCAACCCAGGAGACAAGAAAACAGACTTCCTCCTTTTTTTTCTTTTTTTTTCAAAATTGTAATAGTTTTACTATTAGCATTTAGGTAACCTTGTATCTTCAGATACAAGAAGGGCTTGAAATCTGTGCACAGGGCTTCCCTTGTCTCATTGGATCCCACCATTAAAGACGGTTTATGTTATGCCGAAAGTTTAAAAACATGGTTGCCAAAGATTTTAACAAACTAGAAGGTTTTTAAATGACTAAATCTGCAGTGAAAATTGCATCATTCAGAAATAGAAAAATGAGAAGTGTGGCTTGCCAGAGCGGGTATCCAGTAAGTATGAGCCTTTTCCCAGAAGTTTGTCTCTGGGTCGGTAAATTTGTCAGATATTGGTTCTCTTGGTCACATAAAAATGGACACAAGGTGACCAGTCTAATTAAGCCAGATGATTCACAGAGACACACATTCCAAAAAAAATTTATGTTGGCATTTTTAGTTCAGTCACTTTACCCAAGTCTAGACAAGGGTAAAAAGGAATCTGTTTATCCTATCCACCAACAAGCAAAGTTGATTTAATGTCCCACTAACATCCATCCACTGAAGAGGTAACCATAGATGGTTTTGATGGCATGGACTTAAGGGGGAAAGGCTACGGTATGAGGTCCACGAGTCTTTCATGGCCATGACCCATTCCTTATGCAGACATGGTGATGCAGCTGATGTATTTAAGTGTATTTAGTAGCAAAATGAAGGGAAGCTTTGCATTCATACGGACAAACTGGAAAAAATTTTTGAGGCTCATCTCATATGCTGCCACCTTTCTGAAGCCTTCTGTGACTTTACAGAATCAACTCCTTTCTCCTATGAGGTTTGCTGACACTGTATATTTTCCACAATTAACCTATCTGATGGCAGGTCTGCTTGTGAACAAATCTCGCTCCTTGAGAAGAGGCTTGCACATCTTGTACACCTACCACATTTGTAACATAGCAAATGTTCAATCCATATTTGGTTAAAAAAAAAATAAACTAAATGAAGAGAACCATTAATCAGTTTCAATGAGGTGTGTTTAGGTCTAGGAAGGTCATGAATACTTGCATGAGGTGAGATTTGAAACAACTTTAGAAAGGAAGCATCTTATTACAGGTAAACTGATGAGGAAGTTGAAGCTATTTCAGGGAGAAACAACAGCATGTGTTAAGCACATGGGTAGAAAAACCTTAATAGTCTCCTAATAAGTGTGGCAAATAATGATCTGGCAATAAGAATATGAATGTAGTTCATGATTATTTTTATTACTGAAGGCAGAAAATCCTTAGCATAGATAAAATATTGTGACATATATACAAGTTTATAAAGTGTAAGAATAAAAACATCCCTGCACCTGCCACTAGTTGAACCACAACAGAGTCAGTCCAGCTCCCTGTGCGGCTCCCACCACGCCCTCTGGCACAGTGTCGTGACCTCACCATTACTCTGGCGTTTTTATTTCTCATTTGCTTGCATTCATGTTTAATTTAAACACATACTTAGTATCACTAAATACCTTATAGTTTTTATTTTTTTTGATAAATTTTAATATCTCTATTCTTGGACAAGTTGCCTTTAACTCAAAAATTCCATTTGTGAAGTTGGCCCATTTATTTTCACTGCAATTTCACACCAGTGAGTTAACACATCATGGTTTTTTGTCCATTATGCTGTTGGTAGACACTTGTGTTGTTTCTAACTGTGTGCTGTTACAAAAATGTTTCCATTGACATCCTTTTTTATGTTTCTTAGTGGACACGTGTAGGAGAGTAAAAACGCTGGGTCAAAGATAGGGTATCTTCAACTTTAGTAGACATTGCCAAATTATTTTCCAAAAAGTTTGCACTATATTGCCACCCCATTCACAAGCAATAGGTGAGTTCCAATGGCTCCACAGTCTCACCATCTTTTAGTGTTAACAGTATAAACTTTTTATTTTATGCCCTTCTATGACTATAAAATCTCTGTGGTTTTAACTTGCATTTCCTCCATTAATGATTACTTGAGTCACAGTATTATAATGAGTTCTCATATTCCAGGGAGCAATTTCCATCCACCCTTTCTCCTATTGTCTTCAGAAGTGTCTTGGCTATTTTTGGTCCTTGGTTACTCTAAATAGAGGTTTAGAATCAGCTTCCAAGCTTCATGAAAAGCTCTGCTGGAATTTCCATTGGAAGCATATTAAATCTGGAGCTAAGCAGTGATTCAAAGACGTGGACTCCTTCCATCTGAGGGCTCTGTGGTCTTCAATCAGCTGTATTCACTGGCACCAAGTCAGAAAGAGTGCAGAGATCAGCTGCTCAAAATCTTCACGGCCCAGGTCTGACAGGGGCACACATCACTTTGGCTAACACTTCACTAGTTAGAACTATGCCACAAAGTCACAAATAACCACAAAGAAGGGTGAAATATGTTGCTCAGCTCTGTGCCCAGAAGAAGAGAGAATGAGCCATATTGTCTATTAATTTAGGTCTCTTAAATACCTTTCCACAAATTTTAGAAGTTTCTAAATAAATCTCTTACAGATTTTTGTTAAACTTAATCGTAAATACATTATATTTTCATGCATTTACAAATGGCATTTTGATTCCTGCTTATCAATTATGTTCCTGATATTTAAAAAATACACTGAGGGCAGCGCCTGTGGCTCAAAGGAGTAGGGTGCTGGGCCTATATGCCGGAGGTGGCAGGTTCAAACCCAGCCCCGGCCAAAAACTGCAAAAAAAACCAAAAAAACATAAAAAATACACTCAGTTCTTGTATTACTAATCTTATATCTATAAACATACTAAACCCTCACTGTAAGTTTAGCCAGAGTTTAGCCACTGCAGTGAAGGTGCGATGGCATCTCACTTTAATCTCCAACCCCCTAAGGGCTTGTGATTTGGAACATCTTTTCACATGCTTATGTGACATGTGTATATGTTCTGCAGTGAGGGGACTTTTCAGGTTTCTGCCCATTATCTAATCAAGTTGTGTGCTTTCTTACTGCTTAGTTAAGTGCTTTTTGTACCTTTTGACAATAGGCCTTCATCAGATCTGTGTTTTACAAATATTTTCTCCCAGCCTGTGCCTTGTCTTCTTATTCTCTTGACATTGTCTTTCACGGAGTAGAAGTTTTTAATTTTAATGAAATCCAGCTTATCAATCACTTCTCCACGCATCACGTAGCCCGTGTTGGATCAAAAAAGTCATGACCATATTCAAGATCTAGATTTTCTTCTATGTTATCTTCTAGGCGTTTTACAGTTTTTCATTTCACATTTAGGTCCATGTACAATTTTGAGTTAATCTTTTCAAAGGGTGCAAAATCTGTGTCTAGGTTCACTTTTTCTGCATGTGGACGTCTCATTCCAGAACCATTGGTTGAAAAGTCCAATTTTGCTCCATGTTGACTATGTGTCTATTTTGTGTTTCTATATTCTGCTCCATTCACTTTTGATATATTACTTTGCCAATACCACACTCTCCAGTTCTGTAACTTTGCAGTGTGTGTCTTAATGTTGGGTCGTGTGAATCCTCCGACTTTGTTCAATTCTGTGTTGGTTACTCTGCATATTTCACTTGTCCATATAAACTTTATATTCATTTTGTCACTATCCACAAAATAACTTACTGAGATTTTGATATGAATTACATTGAATACATAGATCAAGTTGGGAAGAACTGACATGTTGAGAATAGTGAGTCTTCCGATCCATGAATACAAAATATGTCTTTATTTAGTTCTTTGCTTTCTTTCATTAGAGTTTTGTAGTCTTCCCATATAGATTTTACATGTTTTATTATACTTAAACCTAAGTGTTTAATTTTTGAGGCTATCAATGTAAATGGTACAGTGTTTTTAAATTTCAAATTCCACTTATTTTTTGCTAATATTTGGAAAAGCAGGTGATTTTTTATGTTAACTTTGTATCCTGAAACCTTGCTATAATCACTAATTCCAGGAGATTGTTCTTATGGATTTTACAGATTTTTCCCTATAGATAATCATGTCATCTATAAGCAAAGACAGTTTTATTTCTTCCTTCTCGATCTCTATACCTTTTATTCCCTTGCCTTGTCTTAACTAAAATTTCCAGTATGATGGTGACAGGGGACATATTTGCCTTACATCTAACCTTAGAAAGCTCCTAGTCTCTCACCATTAGGTATAATGTTACAGTGTAGGATTTTGGAGATATTCTTTACCAAGTTGAGGAAGTTCCCCATTCCTAGTTTATTAAAAGCTTCAATCATGGAAAAGTAATAGGTTTTGATCATTTTTTTGCATTTATTTAAATGATCATGTGATTTTTCATTTGCATCCTGTTGAAGGGATGGACTACCTTGACTTTCAAATGATGAACCACCTTTGCATACCTGGATAAACTTTGGTTGTATTGTGTAATTCTTTTATACATTGTTGGGTCCTATTTGATAGTATTTTACTGTGATTTTCTACATCTATGTTCATGAGAGGTAATTGGTTTGTAGTTTGCTTTTCCTGTAATGTCTCTGTGTGTTATGGGGATTAGGGTAATTGTGGTCTCACTAAATACTTTAAAGAGTATTGCCACTGCTTTGTCTTCTGAAAAACACTGTAAAGAACTGGTATAACTTCTTCCCTAAGTGTGGACTGGAATTCACCAGTGAACCTATCTGAGCCTGGTGCTTTCTGCTTCACAAGGTTATTAAATATTAATTCAATCTCTTAAATAAAGGACTATTCAAGCTGTCTGTTTCTGTATGACTTTAGAACATTGTATCTTTCAAAGAATTAGTCACATAGGTTATAAAATTTGTGGGCATAAAGCTCTTTACAGTATTTTTATTAAATAAATATTTAAATATCCATTAAATTAATCCTTTAAATATCCATAGAATCTGTAATGACGTCCTCTCTTTCACATTTAATAATAATAATTTACATCTCTCACTTTTTTTCTTAGCCTGGCTAGAGACTTAGTGATTTATTTTATTTTATTTATTTTTACCTTTTCAAAGAAAAGGTAAATTTCCTGGTTTCAAGTTCATTGATTTCTGTTCTAGTTGTTATTATTTATTTTCTTCTGCTTAATTTGCATTTAACTGGCTCTTTTTACATCTTTCTTCTTTTATGCATTCAATGCTATAAATTTCTAAGTGATGCTTTAGTTTTATCCCACAAATTTTGATAAGTTTTGTTTTCATTTCCATATAATTCAAACTAGTCATTTTTTGAAACAGGGTCTCACTTTAACAACCTGGCTTAAAGTACAGTGGCATCATTATAGCTCCCAGCAACCTCAAACTCCTGCACTCAAGTGATCCTCCTATCTCAGTCTTCTGAATAGCTAGAAATACAGGCACACACCACCATGCCCAGCTAATTATTTTATTGTTGTAAAGATGGGTCTTTCTCTTGCTCAGGCTGGTCTTGATCTCCTAGCTCAAGTAATCTTCCCACCTCAGCTTCCCAGAGTGCTAGAATTACCAGCATAAGCCACCGCAAATGGCCATATTTCAAAATATTTTTAAATTTCTGTTGATGTTTCATCTTAGACTTACGTGTTATTTAGAAGTGTGTTTTTTAATCTCTATGTGTTTTGAGATTTCTCAACTATCCTCCTGTTATTTATTTCTATGTTGTCTATTTCTATTCTTTTAAATATGTTAAGGAGTGTCTTATGGCACAGAATTTGATCTGCCTTGGTTAATATTTTATGTGAGTTTAAGAAGAATGTATATTCTGTTACTGTTGGATAAAGAGATCTATAGATGTCAGATATATCTAGTTGATTGATGGCACGTGTCTGCTTTGACTATGCCCTTTCTGATGTTCTGTCTACTAGATCTGTCCATGTCCAACAGGAATAACAAAGTCTCCATCTAAGACAGTGGATTTTCTATTTCTTCTTGCAGTTCTGGAAGGTTTTGGCTCACGTATTTTGATGCGTTGTTGTTAGGCACTCACACATTCAAGATTTTTATGTCTTCTTGGAGAACTGAACTCTTATTTACCCCTGTGAACTCTTCTGCTTTTAAACTCTGTCGGTCAGAAACTGACATAACTGCTACTACTTTCTTTAGATTAGTGTTGACATAGGGTATTCTCCATCTGCCTTTAATCTCTATGTGTCTTTATATTTAAAGTTAATTTCATGCAGAGAGCACACAGTTGAGTCTTGTTTTTTGATTCTTTCTCACAATCTCTGCCTTTTAATTCATGCACTTAGATCATTGATTTTCAAAGTAATAATTAACATAATGATATTAATATCTGTCATATTTTTTACTGTTTCCTATTTGGTGCCCTTATTCTTTATTCCTATTTTTGCCATATACTCTGTATACTCTTTCATGCCTTTTGTGTTTTTAACTGAGCATTTTATGTAATTTAGTTTTACCTCCTTTTTTAAATCTTGTTAGTGTTTGCTCTAGAGTTTCCAGAATACATGCACGACTATCCAAGTCCACTTTCAAATAACACTAATGACTTCATGGGCAGTATAAGTATCCTATAATAACAAAACAATCCTAATTCCTCTCTCCTGTCCCTATCATTGCACTCATTCCTTTTACTTATACTAAGTATATGCAAAGATGGCCAAAAATGCATACACAGTTTAAGAAAGAAAAAAATGTACTAAAATTGTTAACAATCATGTTTAACTTCTGTAATTACAAGAGATGCTCGAACATGACTTGTATTCATCTTTTGTGATAGTATACATTGAGTATTACAGGTTTAGTACAGTTTTTTCTTTATTAAAATGTGTAGGCACTTTTGCACCCTCTATTTTTGTGGGTGTGTATATATGAACATACATAACTGAGCATGTTAATAATTGAATATGCTATTATTTTGAACAAACTGTTACCTGTTAGATCAATGAAGAAAGATAAAGGTTTTTATTTTATCTTCACTCATTCCTTCCTTGACTCTCTTCCTTTGTTGATGTACATTTGCGTTTCTAATATATTATTTTCCTTCATGCTAAAGAACTTCTTTTAACATTCTTGGAAGGCAGGTCTACTGGCAACACATTCTCTCATTTTTTGTTTCTTTGGAAAGGTGGCTATTTCTTGTTCCCTTCCAAAGGACAATTTTTCAGGGTAAAGACTTCTAGATTGGCTTAATACTTCAAGTATTTTATTCCACCCTCTTCTCCTTTGTGTGGTTCCTGAGAAGTTGGGTGTAATTTTTATCTTTGCCCTTTTATAGGTAGAGTGTATTTTCCACTTCTGGCTTTTTCTTGGTTTTTTTATTATCCTTGACTTTCTACAATTTAAAAGTGATATGCCTAGATGTAGGGTTTTCTTAGACAGGGGCATTTATCCTGCTTGGCCTTCTCTGAGCTTCCTAGATCTTTGATTTGGTGTCTGATGTTAATTTGGAGAAATTCTCCATTGTAATTGTTTCAGATGCTGCTGCTTTTCCTTTCAGTCTGCCTTCTCTTTGTCAGTGTTCCCGTCATGTGGACAGTGAACCTTCTGTACCTGTCCCATGGTCTGGGGATATTCTTTCTCATATTCTTTGTTCTCTTTGATTTTTGGTTTTGCAGATTTCTATTGCTACTTCCTCCAATTCAGAGATTCTTGCCTCAGCTCTCTCTACTAATAAGGCATTGTTCACTTGTTACATTGTTTTTGACATTCTAGTATTTCTTTTTTTTTTTTTCTTAAATATTTACATCTCTCTGCTGACCTTGCCCCTCTGCTCTTGCACACTGTCTACTTAACTCATTCGAGTCCTTGGTGTATTAATCACAGCTGTTTTAACTTCCTTGGTCTGATAACTCAAATTTCATGCCATGTTGGATGATGATACTTGCTCTGTCTTTTCAAATTGTTTTTTTGCCTTTAAGTATGCCCTATAATGATCTCCCTTTATAGCCAGACATAATGTATTGGGTTAAAGGATCCAGTATAAATAGGCCTTTAATACTGTGCTGGTAATGGGTAAGGGAGGAATTCCATAGTCCCAGGAATAAGTCTCAGTCTTCCAGTGGGCCTGTGCCCCTGGACTTGGAGCTCCCCCCTAAAGTGGGGCAAGATGGCTAGAGTTCACTAAAGGTGGGTACAGGTCAGTTACACTCCTGTAACATGCCAGGAGACTGGGGCCTGGTTAACCAGTTTCTCCAGAAGGCAGGCCTTGTTAATAAGAACAGAATGCTGTGGCACATTTTAAAATGGCTCCTTTTCCCCTCCCCTTGCATGAAGTATGAGGGGATTTTTCTATGATATTTACGGTAAGAACATAGCCAAGCTCATCAGGTAAAAGTTACAAAAGTGTGGAGGCCTCCTTAAGAGCAGGTCCCCTAGGACCTAGGGTTTTTAAGTCTTTGCTGAGTCTCCAGTAAGGCATCAATAAGTTTAGGTTTCCCTAGTCCAACACTGGTTCCTGTGGAGATTTCCACTCTGAGTCTCTGCTCTGGTAAGCTATGACTCCCTGCATTCTCCTGTCGGCCCCACCAACCTTGGATGCTGTCCTTTACCCTGTGTTCTCACCTTTCTTACAGATCCTGATAAGACTTGATTTTTTTTCAGCCTGTTCAGCTTTTTACCTGTTGTTAGGAGTTGTGACTTCTAAGCTCCTTACATGTAGAACTAGAAAATCAAAGGCTTTTTTGATAGAATTTTTAATGTTATACTACACTTATCTTCTTGAAATAGATCGAACCTGGTTATGGTGCATTGCTATGAATTTGTATTCATTGTAGTAGTCAGTTTGCTAATATTCTGCTTATGATTCATGTACTGAATTCATGAATGAGAATGCACATTAATTTGTCTTAGTAGTTTCCTTTGGAAAATCAAGTTTACAACAGCCTCATAGAATAAGATGGAAACTATCTTTAATGTTCTGTGAAAGAATATGTGAAAGTTTAACATTTTGACTCCTTCAAGTTACTAATTTGTCAATGGTACAAAACCATTCAGATTTTCTATTTCTCTTTTGGTTAGTTTGGTTAAGTATTTTTTTATTTTTCTATGTTATCTAAGACTTCACAGGTATTATAGTACAAAGGTGCCCAAGTGCTTTCTAATCCATGTAAATTTCTGCTTTAAGATAATAATATTTATTCATAATAGTATTTATCTATATCGCCTCTCCTTTGCTTTTGACCAGTATTTACACAGATTTGGTAATTTCATTAACCTTTTCAAAATTAGGCCATCTCTGTACTTTTCATTTTATATTTAATTCACATTCTTTATTTTATTGTTTTTCTTATCCTTTCTTTGGTTTTATTTTCTTCCCTTTTTCTCCCCAATTTCTTAAGTTTGATGTTTAGTCCATTAATTTTTAATATTTCTTCTTTCAAACACTTCAAGCTATAAATATTACTCTAGCTTTAGTTGCAACCTACATGTGTTGCTTTGTACTGATTCATTAAAATTTCACTGACCCTTGAGTTATTTTAAAGTATTTTAAAAATCCCATTGAGATGATTTGGGGGGGTTCTGTTTTTCTTTTACTTGATATAAATTTCTACTTTAAAAACATTAAAACCAACAAACAAAAATGATATTTCCTATTTTGAGAGTGAGGGGAAGCTGACTCATTGGCCCTTTATTCATTCTTAAATGTTAAGCAATGTGTGAAGGTCACCAGTAAACAGCAGAGTTTGCCATCATGCGATAACAGCATGGAGAGACAGATCATAAAAGATCAGGCAACAATATCAACAGTTAATATGTTTTCCTATAATATATCTTCTTTGTATGTAAGATTAAGTTGCTCTGTTACCCAATCCTTTACAAAAGCTTCCAGGCCGACTGAGTTTTGGCTGAGATGTATTACTTCCATGCCTTAATAGCACAATCAGATAGAACATTTATTGCTGAGGGACAGCTAAGATTTGTTGTGATATAAGCAGGTTTTCTCCTGAGAAATCCCAAGAAGGCTAGCTATTATTTAAACTCTGCTTCAGGTAAGATCCAGTTTCTCTTTAAAGTGTCCTACGTGTTTATATTAGTCTTGATTTATTCATTATAAGCAGAAGGCCTCCTAACCATTATTGCCTTTATCAGCACTCCTTAGCCTGGAAGGCAGAGAAAGATTTAGAAAATTATGGGTTGGTTAGGTGAGAGACAAGGATGTGGTCCTTAGTGTTAAACCTTAAACCCCACCCACTGTGTTTCCTAATAAAGACAGAGTGGACGCAGGTGGGAACCACTTTGGACCAACTCAGGCTGACAGGTTCAATTAGGACTTGGGGAAGAAGAGTAGAATGGAATCTTCAGCCCTCACAACAAACTCATCATTTTTAACTATCAAGGAAGAGCATACCTCTCCAGCCACCAGAGACACATCTACAAACTCCAGACCTTTCTCATATTTAAAGCTTTTTTCCAGGTTTTCCCTATTTTTTTTTTGTTTTCCCTCTACTAGAAAAAATAAAACAAACCAAACCCAAAAAAAAAGTATTTTTTTTTTTTTCACTTCCCTTCTGGATCCCTCAGAGACATTGCCAAAAATTGATGAAGGGTGAAAAATTCTACTTATCAGAATCCGTGGAATGAGATAAGGTTACTCTTATAAGGAACCTTTCACCCTTAAAGACCCTGTGTCCAAGACTGCCCACATGTCCATCCCCCCAGATAGCATTGCTGTTACACTATCACCAGGCACCCCACCCCAACTTGGTCCCCTCAAGAACCTCAGCTGAAGCAGCTCTGCTGGGCTGTCTGCCCAATTTCTATATTTGCTTTGAGATGAAACTTGCTTAATGGTCCAGTATATGATTTAATTTGTGCTAATGTGTATTCTCCACCTATTAGGAATAATATTCTACAAGCCCATTAGATCAAGTTTATTAATTGCACTGTATACATCTTCTAAAGCTTCAGTGATTTTGGTCTAAATATTCTATCCATTTCTGAGTGAGCTATGTTAAAATTTCAGCAATCATTCATGCCTTTATCCTGCAAAATTCTGCTTTTTATTTTTGAAATATTTTATTAGGTAACTAAAAGATTAGGACTTTTACATCACTTTGGTGAAATGGACTTTTCATCAGTCTACCGTGATCCTATTTATCGCAGGAATATTTCTTACCTAATACATATGATGAAACTTGCATTTAAATATGTTTAATATTTCCCAGACACATTTTTCTCTGTCCTTTTAATTCTAACCTTTGTGCATCCTAATATTTTAAGCTCATCTCTTGTAAGCATCACATGGGTGATTTATATAATTTTAAATCATCTGACAATCGTTTTTTTAAACTGGAAAGCTAAGTCCATTTACATATGTTAGTTTTTTTGTTACCTCAATTTATTCTTTCTCTTTGATTGTTTTCTGGATTTTCCTGTTTCTCCTTTGCTGCTTTCTTTTAAAATGACATTTCCTCATCCTATTTTCCTTCCAATACACTTACTCTCAGTACACACTCTGCTGTTCTTCAGTTACTTAACATATTCTCATTTTAATACAATTTATTAGACTGATAATTATTAATTCATGCCTTAATTTTTAAATGATTTAAACCCTTAAACCCTTCATCAGGGATCATCTTTCTTCTCCCCTAAGCATATCCTTTGTACGTAGGAGTAAACACCTTTCATCTTTGTTTTCACCTTTATTTCAACCTTCTTGAAAGATAGTGTCCCTGCACTTAAATCCAAGTTTTTCCGTTCTTTTCTCTCAGAACTGTTAAGACGTTAGTCCACTGCATTCTAGCTTTTGTTACTGCTGTTGAGCTGTCAACAGAAAGCTTAATTTTTGTTTCTTTATATGTGAACTATCATTTCTCACTGATAACTTTGAAGACTTTATCTTTGTTTTGGACTTGCACTTTCACTGTTACAACACCTAACACTGTAGATACACTTCTCCTGGTATTCCCCACGATAAATCGGGGCCAGCCTCGTGTGACCCACAGAATATCGTGAAGTGCTGGTATGTGACTTCCCAAAGAAGGCTCTAAAAGGTCTGGTGCTTTTCCCTGGTCTCTTGGCTGACTCACTCTGGGGTGAGGCAGCTGCCGTGCCCGGAGGACACTCAACCAGTCCCAGGAAGAGGCCCATGTAGAGAAGAAATAAGGGCCTCAACTCACTGCCAGCACCGACTTGCCAGCATCTGCATGAGTCATGGGTTAGATCCTCTAGCCCTGGAGGATCTGCAAGCTTCCAGGTGACTGCAGCCCCAACCAGCATCTGCTAACACTGCCTCAGAGACCCCAAGTCAGAAGCTCCCAGCTGAACTTCTTCCAAATTCAGGACCCACAGAAACAGTGAGATCATACAAGACAATCCATTCATCATTAATGGTAACCACCCATCATGGGTTTAAGCCATCATGTTTTGAAGTGATTTAATTAGGTAAAAATGGGGGCTTGAACAAATACAATTTGTCCCAGTTTGGATTTGTTGAGGATTGATATCTTTTATAATTTCTGGAAAATTCTCACTCATTATTTTTTAAATATGGCTTTCCCTCATTCTCTGTATGATTTTTGCTGGGGCTCCAATTAAACTTTTTAAGAACTTCTCACTCAATTCTCCAAGTATCTTATTTCTCTTTCTTATTTTTCATCTTTTTATGTCTCCATTCTGCATTCTATATAAATAATATACATTTACCTTTTAGCTTGCTGATTTCCTCTCTTTTGATTTTTGTCAATCATCTGCTATTTAACCTTTCCAGTACATTTTCCAAATTGATTTACGAGCAAAATATGCACATATTTTGGGCATATAGTTCCTTGAATTTTGATGCAGATTATATTGATGCAACATAATCACTAAAAGGTCAAGCTCCAAGCATTCCCATGGTCTAGGGAAATTTCCTCATGTTTCTTTTCAGTCAAATGCTCATTCTGAGGCAGCCATTATATTATTTCTACCATGTATTCCAGAATTTGAAAAATGTAATCCTGCAGAAGGTACTCTTGTGTGTAGCTTTTTTTTGCTCAATATAATATTAAAGATTTATTCATTTTGTTGCCTAAAGAAATTAATTCCTTTTTAATTCTGAACAGTCCTCCATTGCTGAATGCACCACTACATCTGTTTATACATCCATTTGACAATGGATATTTAATCTGTTTCTTCTTTGGGGATTATTAGGAATAAAGTTGTTACAAACATTGGTGTCCAAGATTTTTAAAGACATGACTTTAGTTTTCCTGGATAAATACCAAGGAGTTTCTTGTTATAGAATAGATACATGTTTGACTCTGAGAGAGACTTACTAACCATTCTTCAGATGGTTGACAATTTTCTTTTCTCACCAGAAATGTAAGGGAATATTCTTACCAACACATGGGATTGTCAAAGTTTTTAATTATAGTAATTCCAGTGGGTATAAAATGGCACTTCTTTGTGGTTTTAATTTGCTTTTCCTTGACGACTCCTGAAATGGCTTCATAGCCATTTCTATATTTTCTTTCAGACTTATCGGCCACTTTTAAAAATAGGAATTCTCTATGTATTCTGGACAAAAGCACCTTGTCATGTACATATATATTACAAATATTTTTCTCTGAGTTTATGGCAGTGTATTTTGATAATCAGTAATTTTTAATTTTGGTAAAGTCCCATTTAGTCTTTTTTCTTTTAAGATTAATACTATTTGTTTTCTAAGAAATCTCTGCCTGCACCAAGTTGTAAAGTTATTATCCTATATTTATTTCTATGTAATTTATAGGTCTATAATGCACTTTAAATTAATTTTTATATATAAAAATTTTTATATATAGTAGGGGCAAAGGAAAGGATTCCGGTCATTTTTCCCCCCACTATGAATATCCAGTTGTTTCAGCAATACCTTTGAAAAAACTAGCCTTTCCTCTTTTGCTGAATGTATATGTTTATTTCTGAACTTTATTCTATTAGATTAATTTTTTTGTCTGTCCTCACACCAACATCACACTGCTTCAATTGCTGTAAATTTAAAGTAAGTCTTGATGTCAGTTAGTATAAATCACTGAATTTTATCCTTTTTCAGAGTAGTTATTGACCTTCTAAACATTCTACATTTCCACTTAAATTGTAAAATAAACTTCTCCATTTCTAAAAACATGGCTGTTCAGATCTAGATTGCAATATTATTGAGTCTGTAGATCAATTTGGCAACAGTGGACATCCTAACAGTAATGTTTTGTGGTTTTCAATGCAGAGGTATTATACATTTTTACATATTAAATTTACTCAAAATTATTTTATAACTTTTGACATTGTTATAAAAGTTAATTTTATTTCATTTGTAAATTTTAATTGCTATATTGACTTTGTACCTCTCATCAAGCTTAATTCACTTATTCTTTCTAGTACTTCTTTGATAAATTGCTTAGACGTTTCTACATACAAATGCATGCTGCTTGCAAATAAAGACAGGCAACTACTTCTTTTCCAGTCTTTGGCTTTTTATTTCCCTTTCTTGGTTTATTTCATTTGCTATGACCTCTGTTATAGTGTTAAATAAAAGCGATAAAAACAGATATTCTTGTCTTGTTCACAATTGAATGAAAACTGTTCAGTATAACACCATTCGATATGATGTAAACTAATGGTTTCTTCCCCATTTCTTTTTCTTTTTTTTTTTTTTTTAACTTTTTTGCAGTTTTTGGCTGGGGCTGGGTTTGAATCCATCACCTCCGGCATACGGGGCTGGTGCCCTTCTCCTTTGAGCCACAGGCACGGCCCTTCCCCATTTCTTTATGTATTGAGGAGTGGCCTGAAGTGAACAGTGGTACACTAGCTGTTTATGTAGATCTCACCCAAGGGATTCCCTGGGCCACTTTTTGTTGTTCTCCGATGCCTTCACATGTTTATACATATATAATAATTAATCCCATCAAAAGGATAGTCAAATGCAGCCTGCTACACCAGTAATAAAAGTTTCCATTGTGTATTTCATTTCAATTATTATATTCTTAATTTCTTAGTAAATCCTTTACCTGTTAGTTTTTTCCCCAAGACTGTTATATCTTTTTAAGGAATCTCTTATCCTTCTTTATTTTTTATCCCTGTCTCACTTTTAAAACACATTAGATGTATTTATTTTACACTCTGTGTCTGATAACTCCAACATATGAGGCACTGCTGCGTCGGCTTCTGCTTTTGTTCGTTTCTGTGTTTCTGGCAACTAATGCTCATGGTAGCTTTTTTCCTTATACATTTATTTCGTATCTTTAAACATGAGCTCATGTTCCCTGGAACTTTATCTCCAGTAGTTCTTTATGTCCTGAATTGAGAGTACATGCTTCCAGAGAGAATATACATTTATTCTTGGGAACTTGAGCATGCTTGGATTCATTTTCATTTAAATTCTTGCTTAGAATTTTCCAACCTTGTAGACTGGGCACCCAACCTCCATTAAGACCAGCCTGTGTCCAAGCATTCTTAGAAAAGAGCTTTTTGTTCTTCTACCAAGAGCCAATAATGAAAAAAGCATGTTTCCCTGCATTTACTCTGTCATTACAAATTTAAATTTTTTTCTGTTTCTCTGAGAGTTCAATCTATGTCATTCTTGGCCTTATGCAATATTGTCTGATTCAACTACCCACAGTGTTCAGATCCAAAGCTTGGTCTCCTATTTTTACAGGGCATGGCTATTAAAATCGGACCTGTAGGCCACCTATGATTGCTGGGGGCGCACAGTTTGGCAGCTTCGACGGCTGATTTCCACCAGACACAACTACTTGAGCTTAGTTCAGTCCCACAGGAGTTCCCAAGCTGCCTACGCACTCGACTTTGCATTTAATATGCTGTTTATGTTTCGTCCAGTACCCACTTTTTACTGAGAGGATTTCAGGATATCTAGATCAATATCTAGATAGAAAGCAAATATTCAGCATTCACTTTTCTCTAAAGGCTAGAGTTTTTATTCTTTACTTAGCTGGTTAGCAATTAAATAAGCAGAATGGGTAACAATGGCTAATGGGAAAGAAAGTTATTTATTTATGTATTTATTTAGAAACAGGGTCTCGGTCACAGAGGCTGGATTACAGTGGTGCAGTCACAGCTCACCGTGGCCTTGAACTCCGGGGCTCACAGGGTCCTCCTGTCTCAAGTCTCCTGAGTAGCTGAGACTCGCGCATGCACCACCACAATAGATAAACTTTTCTATTTTTAAGTAGAGATGAAGGTCTCTACAATTATGTTGCCTTAGTTGGTTTTAAACTCCTGCCTTCAAGTGATCCGGCCACCTCACCCCCCAAAAACTGGTGGGATTATATGCATGAGCCACCCTGCCTGGCCAAAAATTATTCATTGACCTCTATTCTTGTAAATACAGAATATGGTATCTGGTTTTTTAAAAAAAATAGCTCTGAGAAGGAAGAGATAAATCTAATGGATTGTCTGTAGCCCTCATTAGTTTTACTTCCATAGTACTCCAAAGGTCTCCCTGAAGAGCTGCGGGAGGCACAGCCAGGGAAGGAGCTGTGAAGAAGTGACTGAGGCCTGTGTTAGTACCTCACCGGCTCTCAAAGCTGTCTTTCATGCATAAAATAAAGCTTGCATCAATGAAAACGTTTCTTGGAAGGTAGCCAGGTCTCACATAAAAGGGCTTTTATTTTACGTCTTTACCACACAGAAAAATCTCTTAGCAATTACACATAATAACTTTGATTCCTAAGTCTAAATTATACTACTATAACATGCAGATGATAAAAATCTATTTTATAGATGACTAAATAGGTTAATTGAAAAAGGTTTAGGACAGTAGCTCTATACACAGTATCTACCCGTGGTTCTTCCCCTTCCTTCTATGACAGTTCTGAAGTGAGAAACTTTTAATATCTTACAAATATCAAATTCAGAAATGGTTTAATATCCTTGCAGTGCTGTCAAAAGGGACTCGGGGCAAGTCCCCCTGCATCCCCCATGCTGGTGGGCTGGCTTCCCTCCCCTGTTATCTCCTCAGTGATAACTGCCCCGTTTTATTCTAGTTTCTCGCTGAAAGCAGTTTGTGCAACTCTGAGCATTTTCTTCTCTGGTGTAGCATGCAGGGGGATCCATGTGAGGCATTAGTGGGTTACAGAGATGAAGGAAAGTCTGTCCCCAGAGAGCCTGTCACCCAGTGATGTGACTCTCAACCTTGGTTGTACACTAGAACCTCTTTGAAAGATTTCAAAAAACACTATGGACATTTCTAAGTTTATCTTCTCTCTTTCTGTAGACAGTGGATATCTCACTTTTTTTTTTTTTTGAGAGAGAGAGAGGGTCTCACCTGTTGCCAAGGCTGATTTGCAGTAGCCCAATCAAAACTCACTGCAGCCTTGCATTCCTGGACTCAAGAGACCCTCTTGCCTCATCCTCCCAAGTCACTAGGATTATAGGCATGCACCACCATACCCAGCTACTTTTTTTTTTAATTTTTTATATTTTTGTTGCCTAGTCTGATCGCGAAGTCCTAATTTTAAGCACTCCTCCTGCCTTGACTTTCCAAAGTGCTAGGATAACAGTGTGAGCTACTGCACCTGGGGCTCCTTACTCCTTATAGCCAGTTTCTATCCATAGCAAGAATCAACGAAAACCTAAAGGTGAGATATAACACTTACCTGCTAAGTACAGTGTGCACTATTCTGGTGACAAACATGCTAAAGCCCTGAATTCTGCATTATATAATTCAGCTATGCAAAAAAAACAAAACAATAAAAACAAAAAAAAAACATTTGTACCCTCTAGTATTTTGAAATAAAAATTATTAAGCACAAAAATAACAAAATACAATTTTAAAGCACACTATTATGTGAATCTTCAGAAGGAATCACAGATATGGTTGAAACATTAAATTCAAAAATAATGTACTCATAACATTGCTCCCTATATTAGGTGTACCAGTTTCAAAGATCAAAGTGAAAATAATTTCTTCTTCTTAAAAAGAAAACCGCAATTATAAAGCTGTATTTTTGGTGGAGATTACCTTGTATGACACTGTAAGTGAGAGAACTTGTCTTACCAGCTTAAGGTAACCCTCAGAATCTAGAATTAAGTTTTCTGGCTTGAGATCTCTGTAGATGATACCCAGTCGATGCAGGTAATCAAAGGCTTCTGTCACACAAGCAACGCAGAATTTGGAGGTGGGTTCATCAAAGCTGCCCCTGCAAGGAAATAGTTTTCCCTCTTAATAGTCAGGATTCACGTCTTTAGCACCATTCTGGGCATCAATTATGGTCCTGATCAACGTGTGCAATATAAACATTTTGCAGGAACTCAACACTAAGATTTATTTTACACTGCCCATGAATTACACCGTTTGGTGATCATAAAGCAACTGAGATGGATTCTCGATGCAAACATGAACTAAAATCAAATTCTTAAATTTAATCCACTAACATTAAAATGTCTACACCAACTGTCTCTAGTAATCACACATAAACATACAGAATAGAAAAAAAAATAAAACAGAGACTTTGTAAAGATATCAATCACATAGAGGAAATGAACCTGTTTCAGTGGAAAGTTTGAACCAGACTTTTATAATTTACAGTTTGACTAAAAAGTGAGTCAAGTAATTATTTTAATTTCCTATTTGTACAGCATGTAGCCATCACACACGGAGAAACGGGGCCATAACTCTTCCCTGCCTGCTGCCCTGAGCTCTTGTAAGAGTTCCTACCATCAGCACTATTATATACTAATTTTTAAAGTATGGTGATTTGCCACATGGAATCACAGAAGTGTGTGGCTTTTCAGTGAAGAAAACTAGGTGTGACTTCAGCTCTTCCACTTACTACGTCTTGGGCAAGTTGTTTAACTGTTCTGAGCCTCAGGGTTCACACCTGCAAAATGAGTTTACTACTGACTCAACACGGCTGTTTTCCAGATTAAGCATAGTGCCTAACAGGTAGTGGGAACCCCTTTTTCTAAATAAAAATAAAAAAAAATGATTTTTTCTAAATAGATCTGCCTATTGGAGCAAAGGTGAAGATGCTTTTACATATATCATGAAAGCCTCCTCACTCTTCCAGGTTACCCCCCACCCCAGAATCCATCCATCTAGACTTCTGAACACACCTTTGTCTTCTGCTCAGACATTCAATGGTCTTTTCTTGCCTAGGTCAGTGATTTTTCAACCATGAAATCTATGCTAAAATTTCCTGAGAAGCATTTTCAAAAAATCATTTATTGGATGCCATCCCAGATGAAATGAATCATAACTGCTGTCATTAGGGCCCAGCATTTTTCCTCAGTACAAGCTCCCCACATGATTGCAATGTGTAGCCGGGGTTGACAGGCACTGGCCCAGGTGAGACTCCATGTGACTGGCCTGGCCTCAACCCCCGCACTGTGAGGCCAACCCGCCTTCCCACTTGTCCCTCTGCTGCCCTGTCTTCTACCCAGACTCTTCTGTTTATCACCCAAAAGAGCCCACAGTGCTGCCCAACTTTCCTAATGCCATGTAGATGTCTCCCTACCTTTCTGCCTTCCCAAAATTTTGTCATTTTTAGGGTTTAGTTCAAATTCTTCCTTTTCAAGCATCACATTTTTTCTGTCTCCCCTCCCCCAAGTTTAGTGTCTGTAATACAAATTTGGCATTTAATGACAAATGGCCACTTCTTTGTTATTATTCAGTTTTTGCATTAAACAATGATTTGTTTTTAAAATTTCATAATCGCCTCCTCAAGTGAACTCTTCAACTCGTTGGAGAAAATGTATAAATATTTTATTCTGTGTTTAAACAAGTGTATACCACCTAGAATCTGCCTATCGTCCGCCCCATCCGCACATACTGCCACTATGGAGCCTCGTACACAGTTGGTACTCAGTAATTACCTGTGGTTTTCATTGTATGGAAACCAACCCTTTTGTAAAAGTGAATCTTTGTGGACATCTGTTTCAGTAAGTACTTACCCATCTCCCACCCTACTTTTCTTTATTCTCTTGCTACATTTGGAATTAGAAACATGTGGGTTTATATGTGACTCTGCCCCTAGAGTTCCCACTCTCTCTGAGCCTGACATTCTTTAATCCCCAGAAGAGGGACGTCACTGACTACCCTACAGGGTACATATAACATTATTAAAATAGTAGTAGCTAAGAAAACATTACTCTTTTATTTAATTAAGTGATATTTTCTTACAGTCATGTCCTGATTTCTCTCCTGCCTCTTTACATGAGCATCCTCTAGACCAGAAGTGAGTAGACAAAAGCTATTGTGTGTAACTTTTTATTACCTGTCCCTTAGTATACTCCACAGCTCTCCACCCAAGCAGGCCTCCAGAAGCATATATACGTATTTATTGTCCTTGAAAGTACGATATAATCTGTAAAGAAAGATAAAAACACGGTTATTGTTAGAAACCGAGTTTTAAAACCCTTTAAAGTTGCTCAAGACCATGATCGTAATATTTTGGACAATGACCCTCATCTCCATCCACTTATCCTACAGCTACCCTATAGGATTCTTACCAAATCCGCTTTGCTCTTCCTTACAGGCCTTGCTTCTGCTCAGGTGGATTCTTCCATTCAGACTGTCCTCCTACCTACGGACTGAACTTCTTAACCTCGGTTTTACTGTCAAAGCCTTATCCCGTCTACAAGGCCATGCTCCAAGTAAGGCCTTTCCTAGTAAGGCAGCTCATTATCTTACCTACAAAATATGTCCTGTCCTTCCTCCAACAAGCCAGAGGCCTCTCCTCCTATCATCGTTACGAGCTGCCTTGCATAACAGTTCTTCACACCCATGTCTGTGGCCTCTACGTGGCTAACTGATGCCGGATGCCCTTGGAGATAGGGCTGAGACTGAGATTCATAAGCAGTATGATTAGTGAGGGCTAGTGAGCATGGCACTTGGGAACAACCCTGTCAGGAGAGGAAGGAAAAATTTGGACAGAGGGAGATTTGAGCTATGACTCAGTTTCAACAAATGCCTCCGCTTCAAGGTACTCTGTCTACAGTCATAAGATGTAAGACATCCCTGAAGAAAGCATAACCTTGGGGAAGGTGGTCTTCACCTAACGAGTGTCCAGAAAACGACTGGAACTCGAGGCCTCAAGCCTCTCAGAGGGAGGGGAAATGGCTGCCTCAGTCCTAAAGGTGCCTGCACAGGGTAGCATATTTCAACACTGGATGAAAGCTTCTGGGTCTTAATCATCAAGGCATCTCTCTTACTCCCTAGCCCCAAGCACAGGATAAAGTAGACCATACAGCAACTTTATCAGACACAGAGAAAAGAAGCAATGTGATGAAATGGTTCAGAAGGTGGACTCTGGGACCAAACCACCCTTGTTTCAATCCTGGATGGAACATTTATTATCTAGGCAACCTCAGTTTTCTCATTGACTATACAACACATATAAAATACAATATTATATATATATATACATATATATATATATATATATATACAAGTGTGTGTATATATATATATACAATTTGATTACTTATTGATTATATATTATTTACATAATAGTGATGGTATATATTCATCAAAAATTATATATATATTTATATAGATATAAATTTATATATCTATATAAATATATATATCTATATATATAAATAAGTATATATACACACACATATATTCATTTGATCCTAATAGTCCAGTGAGGTGGATTGCCTATATACACAGATAGCTTGGATGACTACTCGGTACATATTGATTTTTCAATAAATGTCATTAATGGGCGGTGCCTGTGGCTCAAAGGAGTAGGGCGCCGGCCTCATATGCCAGAGGTGGCGGGTTCAAGTCCAGCCCCAGCCAAAAACTGCAAAAATAAATGAATAAACAAATAAATAAATGACATTAATATTTATTCTTAATATTATTGCCCTACTATATGCCAGGCACTTTGCAAAGGTCTGGAAATAAGAAAATAAACACAACCTAATCCATGCCTACAGCTACTCATCATAGCTTGGCAATGAAGTATTAATTTTAAAAAGACATTTTGGGAACACTGTCAGTATAAAGATAATTGAATGACTTTCCAACACCAGCATTGCCTGGGTTCAGAATTCCTTTTAATCTTGGGTAAAAAAAAAAAAAAGAAAAGAAAAGAAAATAGGTCTAGACATATGGATAAGAAATTCTTTCAAAGCATTTGATCAAAAAGAGTAAGTGTCAGTCATTATAGAGAAATTCTGTCCCACCAGGAGTCACTAAAAATATACTCTGGGGTATTAAAACATGTGAAAATATAAGATGCTGTAAGACAGTAACCCATGAATTCTGAAGTCTATTATACTTCAAATTTCTTCTCAAAACCCTTGTGATAACAGAAAAAAGAATAACGATTGTGAGATGGATCTCTAGGTACCCATTACTGCCAGGACCAGGACCAGGGAGTGTTCCTCCTCCATGTGTGCCCAAATGCCACTTCCTAAAGAAGGCACCGTCAGCTCACTCCCGAGGGATTTCTTGTGAATTCTTAGTTACTTATTGCCAAATCTGCATTAAGTCTAGATGAAATAATCAGTTCAAATTATTTCTCCATAATTTTGTAATCACACAGTCTCAACACAGTTTTACTCAAGAATGAAAACAACTGAATAACTTCTGACCCCAGACTTCAAACTTCTAACATTTTAAGTTGCTGTTGCAGTGCCTGGGATGGCAAATTCAAAGTGTAGCCTCCTCTTCCTCTTCTTTCTGTCTGTCTTCTTGCATGAAAACGTTCAAAAGGAGAGCCACAAATCGTACGTCCTAGGAAGCCAACATGCTCACTTACTTCACGATGAACGGGGAACACAGCTCTTCCAGAATCCTCTTTTCTGAGTAGACATGTTCCTGCTGCTTGGTGTCAACTATGTGCTTCTTCCTTATACACTTCATAGCAAAAGCAACATTCTCATTTTTCACTTTAACCTATGTAAGAAATAGAAAGATCCTCAAAATTAACGTACCAGGAAAAGTTTGCAATATCTATCTAAAACGTGTTAATTAGTGAGAGTTAAAATTGTTTCACATTGAAACATTAAGCTTTAATCACGTATCCCTCTGAGAAATGACCTCCATTAGATACACACTTCCCTTTCATCATAATTTCTAAGACAATTCATATATCTGGGACATGACCCCCCAATTTTTTGTATTGAGATAGGAAAAAATTCTGTTTAGATTTAATACTTAGAAATCTATTCAATGTTGACATATACCACAAAAAACTTTGACCAGAATTGCCCCAAATTCTTTTTTTCAAAGCAAAACAAAGTATATCCAGCTCTATATCTGCATTATCCGATATGATAGCCATCAATCACACAAGGTTTTTTAAAATTTAAAATTCAGTTTCTCAGTTGAACTAGCCACATTTAAAAAACTCAGCAGCCATACCTAGCTTGAGACTATCCTCCTAAAAGCACAAATATAAGATATTTCTCTTAGAACAGAACTTTTTCTTGGAGAGCATTACTATACATGCACAATCTGAAATTCCCCTTAAAGTTAAATGAAGATCTTAAACTAATTATTTTGTGGGGATTGGTTTTGAAGTCCACAAGTACATCACACATGACAAGCAACAAGATTGTACAGAAATATCTGCACCCATATTTTGCTCACGTTTGCCATTAGTGCTGCCATGACTTTTAAATCAATGGTGGATTTACTGCTCCAATCATTGTTATCTAGGAAAACAGGGCTCAGCATTGTTAATTCAATCCTTTTGCCACAATCTGTGGTGAAAAATACCACTGCAGATGGATATTATTCTTATCGTTCCATATGGCAAAAGAAACATAACAAACACCCCTTTCCCTATTAAGGAACTATTTTTCCCCCTCGCCCATCAAAGACGAAGTGCAGACTGGGTGTGAAGTGTGTTATCCAGAGTCTCCCGACAGCCTTTCAGATCTGCTCATGCCCAGGGCCATCCAGCAGATGGAGGGGTCAGCAAAATTCCCCAAAGTTAATGTACTGTGAATCCTTAAAAAAAATCTGATGAGCAAAGAAGGACT
Organism: Loris lydekkerianus; assembly: GCA_963574355.1. Lineage (NCBI taxonomy): Eukaryota > Metazoa > Chordata > Mammalia > Primates > Lorisidae > Loris > Loris lydekkerianus. The sequence continues at coordinate 15,155 of CAUYPK010167787.1, read as the reverse complement.
TGGTAATTGCGAAGGGTTCAGAACCATCTGAATCCTGTAAGGTCGCAGATCACTATTCTGTGGTTTCCTGAGAATGCTTGATCTGATGGTAGCACCTGCACGTCTCCTACTGGGTGCTGATTTGGAAGATACAGTTGAAATCAGGCAGGGAGCTTCCAGCTATCCTAATCAACACTACAGAAGGCTGCTCTTCAGATCTCCCCTTGAATTCATCTCTCTTTTTTTTTTCTTTGATGATATAAACATTTGAGTAACCCCCAAAATAGAATAATGAAAGTTAAATGCAGACATGGTAGTGCGGTGATTTAAGGATGAGAACTGTAACACTGGAGATTTCATTTCTATAGCATTTCTGCTTGACACATTCTCAACATTAGTGTACAGAGATTTAATGTGTCACGAGTGTGTACAAACACACGTTTTGTTGTTGGGAAATACATTTTTTGATGTTTCCTGTAGGAAATACTCACTTGGCACATTCACTGGTAATTACTACCCAGAAAATAATACACAGAAGGCGTGACGTAAGGAGCTTGAAATACGGGCTAATTACGACACATCACCCTCCAGCATAGACCTTCCACTACACAATACACACAGGGAAAATTTTACTTTCTCAGTTTTGGTTCAAAGCAACATTTAAGATAGCAATAACAATTCATCTATTCCTTCAAGAGGTGCTGGAATATAAAACAAATAAAAGTCAAAAGGCTTCTCTCAGATGCTTGAAACGTAAACCCCTTACAAGCTCAACTCTTCCGAACCCACCAACGCCCAGTGTTGCAATAATCTCAAGGTTCTGGAATGGGGATGATGAGGAAAATCTGGCCACCTTCTCCTTCAGCTGAATCATTTCCAGAGAGAGTGCTTTGGACAGCTTCCAGTTAGACATGGAACGCCTGGGTAAGAGAAAAGAACACCCTCAGTCAAGCAGGTGTCAACCAGACAGCCATTCCACTCGTGTTGCTGCCTGTGGTTACTATCCACGGCTGCCACAAAGGCTGCCTCACTTTTACAGAAACAGATTCAGGCAGGGAGAAAAGCAATAGAATATAAAAACACAAAACTTAAAATACTTACACGCACACACCCCGAGAAACAGACAAATGTCAAATTGAGTAAGTGAGGGATACAATGGCTGAACGTTGTGGTATTTAAAATATACTTAAATAAAGCTATTCAAACAAACCAAGACAGTACTCCACGGAAGGGAATAAACAGGGGGGCTGCCTGCTCAGCTGCCTCTACAGGGGACGCCACCCTGAGAACCTTTGCTGGGGTTTGATACTTTTGCCAGATCTTGAAGCTTTTCATGGCTGAAGCAAAGTAAGTAATTGCTTTGTGAAATATGAAAAATACGCTTCTTACTCTGTTGTCATGAAGTATTGTTGTCTGGAAATAACCTTTTTTTTCTCTTTTAATTCAGGTTTACTGCTTTGGATTATGTATTTATAAATTGTTACCAAAAAAGGCTTTCAGCATAAAAATTGCAAATTTGCAAAACTTGTAAAGTACTGATGGAAAGCTCTAATTCAGTTAAGAAATTTTGACGTTACACCTTTGATAGCACTATCTGTAAAATATGTGCTTAATACTGCACTGTAAAAAAGTCTTATCAAATAATTTCAAAGCAGAATTATCACTGTTACTTTGTTTAAAGCCCTACCCAACCTCTTTCTCTACACACATACCCACACACACACATATCCCTGGGGAATAGCTCCCTTATATTTTGAAAAATTATAATATTAATATAACCCTCCTCTATCTGGAATCAGATAATAAAGTTCTACGGTAATGTAAAAAAATCCCTTTCCTAAAGCCTCCTATTAGGATATTTCTCCCTAAGATTCCTGTGTATGACTCAAAATAATGGAGCTGAGTATTTATCAACTTAAATAGGACCCATTTTAGTGGTAAGCTGTGTTGTCTTTGTAGACGAACAATTAAAAAGAATTTTCCACAATTTTCTTAGTGAAGCATATTAAAAGTTTCCAAAATACAAGTCGTGCCCCCTCGGTGCCTTTGTCAGCTTCTGGAAGACACAGCAGCTGGGGACGCCTTTGTCAGCTTCTAGAAGACACAGCAGCTCAGGACACCGTCCTCTCACTTACTTGGCATGTCTTTTTTCATCATCCCGGTTCAGGTTTGCCACATACCCTTCAAGGTATTTTTGGAGTTCTTCAAATGTCCCGACAGTTTGGCTGAATGTTCTAAATAGATAAAATAAAATGCTCTGAGCTGATAGTTAGCAAGACAACTTGACATCCTTGCTAAGCTCATAAAACACAATTTGTATGCTTAGTCATAGCTTTGTAAATTGTTCTTCAATAATTGATAGAATATTAAAGTTTCTGTAATACAGAGTAGACGTCTAATACAGTATTAGACGCTATATAATCTTTTGAGTTTACAAAAGACAAAGGGGTTATCAGTGACAATAGAAAAATTTTTATATGGGTTTCTTCCTCAACAATTACTTTTGTTTTGTTTTCTGTAAGAAGACATTGGAAAGGAAACAGTCTTACTTGATCCTTGATCTGTTTACTGTACCAACAAGTTACAGCTTCCCCGTACACTGTTTAGTTAAATAAGCTATTTATCTTTAAAATCAGGGGTAAAATTGATCTCATCTTTGTATCTAAATAACTTTCCCCATTTCACACTCCTTCATAATTAAATCCCCAATTTTTTTTCCTTTCCTTAGCGGTTCTGTTGTGTCTCAGGCTCAGACTCTTTCTCACCTCTCTCCCCCCTCAGGGGTCACGTTGATTTGGGGCCTGGTCTGATTTCCCAGTCCCCAGTCCACTGTCTGCAGGAATTCTAACATACTCTGCTGCCCATGAGACAAAATAACCCACTTCCTCAGCAGTGAAAGGATAATTTTCCTCATTATCTTTCTAATGTTTCCCACTCCCACATCAAATAATCTACCTTGACCTGTGATTATTAGGGTATTTCTCCTTTCTACTATAAATAGTATCCTTCCTGAAAGTAGAGGCCATGTTTTAATCACCTCAGCAACATTTTAATCATGTGGTACACAGCAGAATGAAAAGAATAAAAATTTACCTTGAAATACCTAAAACTAATCAGCCAGAACCATCTCAATACTGTACCGTCTCGACTTCCCGCCTCTGCCCACACTGAACTGGCAGCCAGTCTGTAACTACCTTACTTAGCGCATCTCATTACCCAGATGGTGCTGGGAACTCTCCATTCTCCCTTCCAGATCTATTCTCAGGGTTCTCTGCCCTGTTCTGTGGACTGACCTGCGTTGACTGTGAAGTACTGAATCATAAAAGGATATTGCCATGGATTTTATAATTTACAATAGTTGAAATTTTCAGTTAAAAAGAAACTACTTCAACATTGTTTTATTTGTATATATTCTATCCTTTGCCACTATTTTGCTTGTTATTTAAAAAATTGAAGCATTGTTGTAAACATACCTTAATTTTTAAGTATATGTGACACTGGTCTCAGCTAACTACTCCTAAAGTCAAGGCTGTATTCGTTCAGATGTTACAGCCCGAGGGATAACGGAACAATTTGGGATTCATCCGATTAGAGGAACAATGACAGAGATGTCACAAATTGCATTTCCCATTCATTTAGAGCTCTTGTGGTACCACTATTTCACATTTTATCACATTTAAATACAGGAAATACAACTCAAACTTTCAATCTCCTTCTCACATTGTATTCATCATAAGAATTTCTTTTTCAATTGTGAATTAAGACAGGAGAAATAAAAAGATACAGGCTTTCAGTCACTATAATGCACTATAAGGGTGGGTGTCCTCTACTCAGGACCATCTGGTGAGCACGTCCCGTAGGCTGTGGCAGAGCCTGGCACTGCAGAAGCAGTGAAGATGTTACGTGCTCGTGTGTTCACGAAGCTCACATGACCAGAAAACAGATTTTAAACACACTGATGGGTGTGAATAATGATACGATAAGGGTCTGAGGATGCTGCTGGAATATTATCATGGGCTCTTAATGCAGTCTACAAGTCACAGCGAGGATGCTCACATAACTTACCATCTAAACAGAAGCACTTTCAGAGTGAAATGAGGGGCTAATATCAAACATTTTGGCACAATCCAAACTGTTCCAGGGAGTTCAGGATGTAGGTCAACCTAGTCAGACTTGATATTCAGCCTCTCTCACCCGTAGAATAAATTCTCAGAACTTTTTAAGTATCACAGGGCCGAACCCAATTCGTTCAATATCACAGACTCTCAACTAAAGGTATATAAATTAAACATTTAAGTATTATAGACTTCTAAATAATGTATAAACTATAGGAAACCACTGTATCCTTTTCATGGATTACAAATATATACAATGTTGCATGAACATGTGCATATTTTATGTTCACGATTACAATGAAAAAAAGGAAGTTTCTTCCTTTCTCTCCTGTTCTTAATCCTAGAATTTCAGGCTGATTTTTAAGATTTTACCATCCAGCTGGTGCTCCTCAGTGCCTGCACATACCTCAAGGGTCGCATACACAGAACTATGCATTACCAAGACAATATTGTACCCTATACTTTCCATTTGAGAGTTGACATCCAAAGGTTAGCTTTTTCTGAACACACTTTGTGCTTTTTTAGGCCTGTACCCTTCCTGGTAAGGAAGGAAATACCCTTCCTGGTATTTCACCTGGGGTGACTTCCACACTTTTTTTTTTTTTTTCTTTAGAAAAACCCTCATAATTCCATAAGCCTGATTTTTACACTAGGAAAAGAAAATAAACCCTCCACCACTCTGCTGCATAGTGATTGCTTGCCTTTCTGCACACGTGCTGTAGAAGCCCAGAAGCAGGTGGCGGAGGGAAAACTCCAAAGCATCAGAAAGCTTGGCAGGAGCTGTTCTATCAGAGGCACCGATAGGGCAAAATAATTCTAAGTGCCATTAAGAATTCTTCTTAGCTTTGGAGGCCTGTTAATATCACTGTGGTAGTGCATTACAAGTAATACTTAGCTTATAGAAATACTACCAAAATGTATAGATAAAATAAATTTATATTTGAAAATGTGCTTGAAAATAGTGGGATGATGATGGGGTGTGTAGAAGGGGTAGAGATCAGGCACAATTTGGTAATTGTTAAACTTTCATTATGGGTACATGACACCATTCTATTTTTGAATATGTTTGGAATTTTCTATAATAAAAAGAGCTTTTTAGGCTCAGCACCTATAGCTCAATGGCTAGGGCTTCAGCCACATACACCAGAGCTGGCAGGTTCAAATCCAGCCCAGGCCCGCCAAACAACAATGACAACTACAACTAAACTAGCCAGGCATTGTGGTGTGTGCCTATAGTCCCAGCTACTTGGGAGGATGAGGCAAGAGAATCTCTTAAGCCTAAGAGTTTGAGGTTGCTGTGAGCTGTGATGCCACAGCACTCTACCCAGGGTGACACCTTGAGACTGTGTCTCAAAAAAATAAAATAAAATAAATAAGTAAAAGAGTTTTTTAAATTCTCTGAAGTTTTTTGTTCAGTTCTACATCTCTCTAATTCTATGTTGCATAAATATTATATCCAATTAGCAGTCAAATATATATCCCTTGTCATTTCATCATTTTTTGTTACTATTTCACGTGACTTTGCTCTATTTTTCTTTGACTGCATTATGACATCTTCTAGACAAAGACTAACTTTTGAATAATTGGATTTCCTTTATTCCATCAAGTAGATAATCTATAAATATTTAACTGATTAATGAGAGATTCAGGGGGCCAGACTCAACCATAATTTAAGGCAAGTGAAAGATACAAAATAAGACTTAATTTGAAAAATAACTGAAGGAAATCAGAGATCGATGATGAGCACATCCCACTTACAATATAGCTATTCAATGTTTCATACTTTGATAGACATTTTGTTCAAAACGTTTTTGACTGCTAAGGGCATTTTATACATAAATGATGCAATTGTTTACTAGAATCCACAAATGCACTAATAAGCTTGTTTCTCTGAAAGATGCAGAATTTAAATCAGGCTATTGCTGATATTTATGTACAAACTTTGCACACAAAATATTTAGCCAGCCAGCATCTGCCACTGCCACAGACAGATTCAGATCAGAAGGCCCTGTTCTTCCCCATGAATTTTAATAGAATGTCCTTGCAGCTGAGCAGCGGCCAGCATTTCCAAGCAGTGATGAATGAGAAAGGAGATCAGCCCTCCGAGGAACAGAAGGCCAAGTCTTCCAGGTGGCAGTAGCCTGCCTTCTCTACCAGCATCTGTATACTCACTCTCGATCTATCACCAGGCATGCGACATCATTCTCTTCAGCAATAATGTTAGCTGACCTGACATCATCGCTGCAAACAAAAATACGAAAGTCAATTTTTACTACAGTTAGAAACTAAACATCCACTATTATTAGGGGATCAACTACCTTATATTAAAACACAGCCATCACTCAAACACTCCAAAGACAAGGCTCTTTTTATGAACATCAGAATTTATACTCAACCCCTTTCAACAAAAGGATTTAAAATGTGTCCCAGTAAAGGTTTTGCACACAAAGAATTCCAAGAAGATTACTGCACTGGAAACAGAAGAGTAAGTGACTGTAGATGTGTGTGGAATCTCATTCTGAGCCTCAAGACAGCCAGAATAAATTAGCTCTTCCCAGACCAAAGGAGAATCACTGATTAACAAGGAGGCAAAACAGAAATTAACTGATCAGAAAAATATATTAGAAAAACAGTAAAGTGGTTCACATATGATGATAAACCAATCGTAAAATTATTTTTTATGATTTATTTTTATGATAAACACTTCATAAAAGCCAAAGAAAGTATTTTCAGCACCCTATATATATCACTCAATTAAATAAATATTAAATGGTTTCACATCATGGAGTGTAAAATGTATATCTTCCATTAAAATATCTGAAATTAGGCACTGCGCCTGTAGCTCCACTGGTTAGGGCTCCAGCCACATACACTGGGGCTGATGGGGTCAAACCCAGCCCAGTCCTGCTAAAACAACAATGACAACTACAACAACAATGAAAAAATAGCTGGGCATTGTAGTGGGCGCCTATAGTCCCAGCTACTCGGGAGGCTGAGGCAAGAGAATCGCTTAAGCCCAAGAGTTTGAGGTTGCTATGAACTGTGATACCATGGTACTCTACCAAGGATGACAAGGTGAGATTTTGTCTCAAAAAAAAAAAAAAAATCTGAAATCAGAGCATGTCTTACAACCGATGATGAGTAAGTAGCAGCATTTTTTTTCCTTAACAGGTACATCTTATAATTGGTATAGACATAATAAAACATTGCATATGATCTAATGATGGCAAATTAAATTACTAATGAGTCATGTATCAGGTAAAATATTTGTTTAGAGCCTTTTACTTATGTTAGTTTCTTTCCTCTGTTAGTTATCAACTAAAGGACACTAAAAAAGGTACACTCATAGGTCACAGGTAAGATACATTTAAGGCAACCCAGGAGCAGCAAGCTTTTCCTGGCGTAGAAAACACTGGGACTATTCTTGGCAACTTCATCAAAAATCGCATCATACAAAGTTCCTTCATCTTCCCTTAGTGTTGGAACAGGGAAAAACTTTGGCAGCCCATCTCTACTGTTCTAAAGAAGTCCCCTAGCCACCTAGTTGACATCCAGAGACATTTCTGACATGGCTCACAGTCCCTCCAAAGCTTAAAGAGCCCTTGCTAGAAGATACTGGTGAAAAGACTTCAGCATCATGGACTTTGGAGTCAGGAGCTGAAGAGTTTACACTCGGCTTGGACGTGTACAGGTGGAGGTAAAGATAGAGACAGACACAATGGAAACAGAGTCAGAGGGTGTAGAAACAGACGGAGCCCAACACAGACAGATATAGACAGACACAGAGACACAGGCACAGACAGGGTCCTGGATCGTGAGCCAAACGACTGATTTGTGAGTTTAGAGAGAGCAAGGAGGTAAGATATTCTTTTACACGAGAGTGTCAGGATTTTGACTGCGACGATTCCCTGCAAATACTTTACAAGTATTAGATGTATATAAATACCCTTGTGTTTCTTTCATAGTAAGTGCCATGGATTTATTTTTGCCCATAAAATCCTGAAAGAACTCCTGGGACTATTTAATGTCAAGTCATGGAAATACACACGATATAAAAAATATCGAGTCACAGTCAGAGGCCCTAAAAAGCGATAGCATGAAAATCCACAAAAATACAAAAGTATTTGTCTCCAACTTTCCTTCCCACCGATTTTAGCTTTTTGCACTCAAATGCATTGGGAGTTGAGTGTCTATATTAAACACAAATTCCCATGATTCTCACAGGAAAACACTATAATTGGCTAGCTGCAACATATAGCATAAATTATATCAGGCCCAGCAAAACCAAATATTTCCTTTCAAGAGATATTTTGACTCCACATTGCATTTATAAAGTTATATGTACTTTGAAGCTTTAGTTGTTACACTAGAAAATATAAGATAAATAACCCATAAATGTAAGAACAAATGCACTGAAGTCTTAGATAATTTTCCTTATTATGTTGCATGAGCATACTTATACTCTTTGATAAGTAAACAAAAACAGGGATAAATTCCCCATTATTGGAAAAAGTTTATTACCTGCTAGAAAATGGGGGTGGGGAATCAGCTTGTCTTAAAAAATTCCACTTTTAAATTGTTTATATAATAATTATAACTTAATGTATTAATGTTCAGTAGTTGGATTTCTTTAAAAATGGGAGCCTTATGATTTTTAAATAATCAAATTTGTCTCCAGGTAACTTATAAGAACTTTTTCTTCACTCCATACTTATATAACCCCGACATACAAATAGGCAGAATTCAAAGGCAAAAGTAAAGGGAAGAAATGAACAGAAACGCTATTCCTTTTTTATGATCATAAATTTAAAATAAAAGGATTTAGTCGCACATAAATTTTAAGTGATTTTTTTAACTACTTCTAAGTATTTATTAAAAAACTTAATGTTAGTCCAAAAAAGTGTACTGCCCCAAACTTTCACTTAATATTTTGTGAAGTTATTTATATTTAGGAAAACGTATCTTCAGACTTGAGGTTTTATGTGTTCCAAGAAATGCAAATTGTCCCATGAGCCATCTGATAAGCCCTGAAAAATATTTCTTCCATAAATGAGATCAATAGTAAATAAACTCATACCTCAAAAGAATGAAGGTTGAAGTTGAATTTTTAAATATACAATCTTGAGTTTGTTTCTAAAATGTGCAAAATGAGCTGATAAAAATTCTTAAGAAAATACAACTTTTGACATGGTAATTCAAAAGCACCCAAAATATGCAAAGTCAATATTTTATAATTTTTTGAGAGGGTGAAAACTCTAAACAGGGCAGTATTTTAAGCTTGTGTATAAGAGAAAACTGCAATTAAATCTTATCCTCAGGCTCTTTCTTTGTTAACTAAAAACTCACATAGAACACCAATTTTATTTTTACTAACAAACATAAGACTTTTTGATTATTCCTGTGCAAAATTAAATATATTTACTCCCCTTATAACAATGAATTTTTAAAGTCAGTGTGAAATTTTTATTTAAGTTCTGGATATTTGTTTCCATTAATTCAGTAGCTCAATTTGGCAACTCTAAATGAATAGTTTTACATGCAAAACAACCAAAGCATTTTATTTAAGTATCATGTATAAAGTTATGGATTCACCTGATAAGAGCTTTTTCTCCAAAATATTCACCTTTCTGCAGTGTTTTTATCACTTGTGGTTGATCGTGGCCCTCTGTACTCTGTGTAACTTTAACCTAAATGATGTTAAACAATTAAAAAGAGAAAAAATAAAAAGGAGAATCTGGGCACATATCCTTTCAAACAAACAGAAAAAAAGACAAGACTACGCATTAATTTTGCAGTAGTTAGGGAAATTAGCTACAGTTAGCTCATTTTGTTGTATGTGGAAAATCTTGAATTTTAAAACATGATCAAATAACTCCATCCACTGTAAAAAGAAAGCTCATTGTTCACACCCCACCTCCCAATGTCAAATTTTTAGTATGAATCTAGTAATTTTTTTCTGAGAGATACCCCAAGCAAATAATGGTCCTGTGGGAGACTTTGTTATTTCCAAAAGGCAAATAGAGTTGACAAATTAACCAAGAATCGGGTTAGTGAATATTAGAAGTTCTGAGTCTTTTATACACAGATTGACTGGCTGAATCCTGTGTACCCTCCAAACCAAATCCAAAATGTAGATTGCAGAACAGTCTACGACTTTCATGGTTATCTCAAAGCAACCCCTGGCTCAGGCAGGTTTAAGAACACCATGGGCAACCTAAACAGGAACAAAAGCCCTGTTTGTAGCTAAAATTATTCCAATTCAACATGGTAACAAGTATTGCATCATGCCGATTAGAAATTCTGATTGGCATTTATGTGTGCCACAATGAATTAAAATTTTAAAAATAACAATTGTAACTATTTTATTAGCCAGAATTATTTCAAAGCATAGGGCTCAGGTTAGGGAGAAATAATAAATGGTTCTGAGTGTTGAAGAGTTTCAGAGGTTTGAAACTATTTTTTTTTTTTTTTTCATAGCTCTCTCTTTTAATTAAACTATTTTGTTCATATTTTTCCTTCACTGGGGGCCCTGTTCAAAGTTCAACTACAAACACATTTACAAAGGGCAGTGTCTGACTCTCTGATGATAAAGTCCTCCATAGAAGACAGAAAATGTGTTAAAATGTGACAATTTGTAGACACAGGTGCTCAAGAATTGACTCTTCATTGTCAATTATTTTACAAATGCTTTTTATCTCTGAAACATCTTTAAGAGTCAACATAGGAACAAGTAGAAACATGTTATCCCTCCAATATCTTGATAGAACAAAAGACCTACTGTGCAGATTAGTATAAGTTTAAATCCACTGGAGCTACTGTGCATTGAAGTTCTGAGCCACATTGAGTCTACAGCTTGATGTCTGACCTTGGAGGTCCTCAGTTACTGAACTCATTCTTTTCTACCTGCTGCTTGCTGTATCTGTTGGACGGGAAACTAGTCTAGTAGTGATCTTGGACTGTGGAGCTGACTTGAGAATCCTACACTCACAGCTGCACTCACAGGGTGAAATAACCTGGCCATTTCATTTACAGTCTATGCTAGCCCTCCCAAAAGTCATGTGACCTATATAAGTCAAAAGAAGTTACTACCTCTGCTGGAACCTATCTCCAGTCTCCTGTGGTCCCCACGCCACATGTAGCGCTCAGAGAGAACCTTACGGGATTCTACTAGCAGAAGCTCTGGTATCTGTTCAATGCCCAAGACTATGTTGCGAGGTAAAGCATTGTTGACTTTTTGGCATGCTGATTCAAAATAACATTTTTTATTTAGTAAGCTTCTTATTTTTTTAATAAGTTTTAATTAATATTTACCTTTCCTTTTGCCAAAATGAAAAAGGTGCTTCCTTCCTCACCCTCTCTAATGATGTAATCTCCTTTGTCATAGTATTCCTGTTGGGAGAGAGAGAAAATGTTAGATCAAGTGGAGACGTACAACTGAAGGCACAACGAAGACAGAACTGTGTCTGTGAAATGTGTGTTCCACACCTGTTACTTTTACATTTTGCTTATTGGAACTATAAGCTTTTTATACATTGTGGTTATAAACTGTGGAAAAGGAGACTTTTGGTTCTCTTTATCTGCACTTTTATTTCTTCTTTCACAAAGAAAATTCACCTGGAATACTGAATTTCAGGCATAAAAACCAAAGATATACAGAGAAAAGAGAGCCAGGCAGTGATCACATACACAAGTGGGCTTTTACCTGTACTGTCTAAACTGCTTAGTGATTGGAAACAGCCTGAAAATATTATCCCAGTGGATATTAGGAATATTTACCTCCTTTTCTTTAACAATTCCCTGAAAAGCAATTACTAGGAAGATTCTATTATTTCCAAATATTTGCCATCATAAAAGATTAATATTATAATGTTTACATGTAAATTCTATTATTATACTCCAAGTAGGCTTATCCTTAGGAAATCTCAAATTATTACTTACTTCTTTTTATTTATCAATGTCCATATCCCTTACGTATGTTTGTAGGATTAGAGCATCCTTGGGCAGGGGAAAAATAATCTATCCTCCATTCAGACAAAAAAGAGCAATTCAATACCTCAGAAAATAAAAGATAGATTGCACTGCTGCTACTTTGCTTTAATTTGATCTTGTCTCAAAGACACAGAACTAAAATGGATCTCTTAATTATTTATACAAACAAAAATGGCTTGTTTAATTTTTTACAAAGGCATAATTAACCACATAAAAGCTCTCTCTTGTTTTTCTTTGAGACTTGAAAATAAATTCCAAATTAAACTGCTTTTGTCTTCTGTTTTTAAATATCTTCCTGGTTATTTACTCCTAAAACATATCTACATTTATGGAATAAATGCTACTTCTAATACTAATAAACAAGCCTTTTATTATAGCACTGTGTACATTTTGTAAGACATTTCAATATTTCATAGAAAGAAGCATAATATCCTGGGGGGGGGGGGGAAGTACTTAGAAAAGAAATAGATCTAGATTCAAACACCATTTTTACACCAAATTTTATTTTCATTAGCTCTTAAAATTAAAATAATAACATTCACTTTCAAAGATTTAGGGAAGTCTGTTTACTCTGTTGATTGAGAGAATGTGAGATAATATTTGTTTGCTATAAAGGGCTGTTAACCAGAATCTACCAAGAATTCAAGAAAATCAGCAAGAAAAAAGTCAAACAATTCCATTAAAAAGTGGTCAAAAAACATGAACAGAAATGTTTCGAAGGAAGACAGTCGATGATCAACAAACATACGAAGAAATGCTCAACATCTCTAATCATCAGGGAACTGCGCGTCAAAACCACCGTGAGATCCCACCTAACTCCTGTGAGAGTGGCTGTTATCAAAAAGTCCCAAATCAACAAGTGCTGGCACAGATACGAAGAGAGAGGAACACTCACACAGTGCTGGTGGGACTGCAAACTGGTACAGCCTCTCAGAAAGTAGTATAGAGATACCTCAAAGAAGTAGACGTAGGTCTACCATTTGATCCAGCAACCCCACTACTAGGTATTGACCCAAAAGAAAAAGAAAATCATTTCATCAAAAAGATGCCTATGCTCAAATGTTTATAGCAGCACAATACACAATTGCAAGGATGTAGCAACAACCCAGATGCCCATCAATAAATAAATGGATTAGTAAAACCTGGCATCTGTACACCGTGGAGTACTACTTAGCCATACAAAGAATGGTGACCTAATATCTTTTGTGACAACCTGGATAGAACTGGAGACCATTCTTCTCTGTGAAACTTAACAGGAGTGGAAAAACAAACAACACAGGTATTCAATACTAAATTGGAACTAGTCAGTCAACACTTAGTGCACGTAGGGAAGTAAAATAAAACTCACTCCATGGGAATCAAGTAGGTGGAAAGAGGAAGGGTGGGTTAATCACACCTAATGGGTTAATGCACACATTCTGGGTAAAGGGCACATTTATAGCTTTGACCTGAAATGTACAAAACAACCCCAAACATGTGCGCCCCTGCAATATTCTTAAATTTTAAAAAAGAATAGCAAAAGACGAGACAGCCAAAGCTTAGGCACCTTTGCAAAGTGTTTTCTGTTTATCCATAGGCCCTGTTACTTCTTTTTGTTTTAAAAAATTTCCTTTCTAAAAACTAACAGAAATGGCATTATAAAATGTCAAAAAATAAATGGTTTCAAATTAAGAAAAAAAAAAAAAGACTTAGGGAAGTCCATTAGTTTTCTATTGCTGCTACAACCACCACAAACTTAGTGGCTTGGAACAACACGCTTGCATTATCTCAGTTTTGTTTCTTTGCTTACTCTCTTAAAACTGAACTCAAGGCAGTGTGGTGGCTCACTCCTGTAATCTTAGCACTCTGGGAGGCCAAAGTGGGAGGATCACTTGAGCTCCGGAGTTTGAGACCAGCCTGAGCAAGAGCAAGACCCCGTCTCTACTAAAAGTAGAAAAACAGCTGAGCATTGTGGTGGGTGCCTGTAGTCCGAGCTCCTTGGGAGGCTGAGGCAGGAGGTTTGCTTGAGCCCAGGAGTTTGAGGTTGCTGTGAGCTAGGACACCACAGCCCTCCAGCCTGAGGCAGCAGAGAGCTCCCAAACAACTCTTTGTTGTTTCAAAACAAACAACAACAACAAGAAAAAAGACTGAACTCAAGGTATCAGTAGGGCTTTGCTGCTTTCTGGAAGCTCAGGAGAAAATCCACTTTCAGCCTCAGTCAGGCTGTTGGCAGAATTCAGTTGTAGGAGGAGAACAGGGTTCCCAGTTCTACTGGCTGTCAGTTGGAGCTGCCCCTTGGCTCTCGGGGGCCTCTGACTGTCCTTGCACAGAGCCCCCACATCTTAGAACCAACAAAGAATGTCAGATTCTTACCCTCAGTTCTCCCTGGCTCCCACTTCTGCTGCAGCGCCCTATCCACAGCCACAGCAAATCCTCTGCTCATGTAACTGGATTCAGCCCACCTAGCCTATTCAGGACAATCTCCTCCTTTAAAGTCCCCAATCTTAAGAACAGGAGCAAAGTCCCTTTGGCTATGCATACAAAAAATAAGCACACACTCCAGGGAATAGGGTCTAGGCATGTTGCAGGTACATTCTGCCTACTACAATAAGCCAATTAATGTTTTCTGAAGCACCAAGACCACCTAAAGCACAGTAAGTGTTCTGTTCCTGACTGCCACGTTAAGGAGGAGGATGCGAATGGCTGAGCTGTCACACCCTCTGGAACCCAGTTTCCTTTGCTGTCAACTTAATGCTGGGGTCTGAGGACAAGGTAAGATAGGGCATATCCTTCTTAGTAAAGTATCCCAAGAATGGAAGAAAAAGTACCCAATTTACTCAGCCTTACTATGAAACTAATTTAGGGTTTTCACATGAAAGCTATAACCCAGTTACAACCTAAGTATAGGGGAACGGGGGAAAGGGAGAAGAGGGAGGGAGGAGGGTGGTGGGGGGAGGGGGGTGGGGGTGGTGGGCGGGGGATTGGTGGAATTACCCCTCCGGGGCAGCTCACACATGGATGGGTGACTCTCAGCAAATGTGAAATGTAATTGTCATGCCACGGGGCCTGGGGACATGCCTGGCAGGCTCTGTG
>CAUYPK010167785.1:0-75342 GCA_963574355.1 Loris lydekkerianus | reverse complement strand
CGCACAGGAGTTCCGCCGTGTGCACTACCTAGCTGTCATCCCCGCTCTGGCCGACTCAACGTACTCCCCACAAGGCCCCCCACCCTCTGTCTCCCCTCACTGCCCCCCACCCTCTTCCTCCCCTCACTGCCCCCCACCTTCTTCCTTCCCCGACTGCCCCCCACCCTCTGCCCCCTGGTGCAGGTCTCTGATGCCAGGCTTCGACTTGGAATCATTTTGCCTGGCCAGAAAGGAGAAGGAAAATCTTCCAAACCACAAAATGTCTCAGACATAACCTGAGAAGAATCTAGGATCCTGGAGATAAATGGGACTGTGATTCTTCTCAGCCACATGGCAACTAAGAGCAACACATTCATGGTGAAAAGATAAACTTCCTTTTCAACTGCCTTCTTGGTGCTAAATCCACATTGCAAGCAAATATGAGTTAGTAAATTGGCAAATAAATTTCAAATTTTTGACAAAGACTAGGAAGAGCTCAGTGAGTTCTGAAGGAAATGACCATGGAAGCTTCAAAACCCCGTCAGATGCCAACAGTGTTGTCAAGACGGCTTTCTATTTCTGTGAGATCGTGGTTTAGCCAAATGCAGATACAAAATATTAAGTAACTGCTATGACATTGGAGCCTCATGGAAATAGGTCAATGGGAGTAGAGTCCTGTGTATCAAGTTTAGGAACAGGGGATAAGAATCAGAAAACCTGGGTCTAATCCTAACCTTGACAATGACTTTATGTATATGGACAAGTTATTTTAACTCCCATTTCTTAATAGCAGGTTAAGCAGAAATGCACATACACTACAAAGAAATCTATCCCAGTCAGTTTTCATGTGGAAAAGAGGACGTAGAAGGATGTCAATGCTCATCTTGCAACCCAACTCATTTCAAGAGTGCATACGCTTTAATATTAGTATTTTCAAGCTTTTTTGACTAACATGCAAAAGCTGGTTGCTATATTCTAGCATAACACAGCTGAAACCACTCTAAAATGGTGGCCAAATGGTAGAGATATCAACTGAGATCAAAGCCTTAAGAAAATAGTAACTGGTGACATTGCATCTCCCTGATTATTCACTTCCCATAAAAAGAAAAATGCAAGCTGAATGTGTCAACCACATGTTGACAGATTGGGGAACCATTCTAAAGGGAGGACAGAGTCTTTTGCAAACCACTTTAAAACTCATCTCTAATCATCAGTGAAATTTCTTAGCAAAGAAAGTATTGTGGCTGGGGCACAAGTGATTAGTGAACTTGGGAGACGGGTGATGGAATCTGTGGGCATACTTGAACATGCCTGAGCTCCTCTGAGGGAGGCCAAGCCAGGTCCAGCCTAGTTAGTAGTTGGGTGGGAGAGGTGATGGGGTATTCTAAAGACAGACAGCCCAGAGCATGAAAAACTTAATAATTCACTGAAACAAATATGGCTTGATTGTAACAAAAAAGTTTAAAGACTGGAATGTCGAATGGAGTATGCAACATATTTGTCTTAAAAGGCAAATATAATCAGAAAAATATATTATCAACACAATTTTATAAGGAGATATTGTAGCATAAAGTTTTTTTTTTATAAATTATACATCTTACTAAAGAAATATGCTATTGAAAGAGGGAATATTTTCACTTTTATTAATAGAATAACTGTCATTCTAATGTGAAAGAGAAAAACAGCTCTACCTTAAAGATGTTCAAGGGTCAACTCAATCAGTGCATTGGCTAAAGGATAGTCAGAGTGACGGCGTGCACATTACCTGGGGGATGGTCAACGGGGGTGATCAGACACAGAGTGGGGGCAGAGGGCTGGCTCTTGCTGAGTTAGCAGGGTCCTTTATAAAACTGAATTTTATAAGGTTATGTACAGATGGGCTTAGGAGAAGTTTCAAAACCCTGATTAAAATTCGGTCCAGTGAAGAATTTTTGTCAATATGAGATTTGTTGCTTTCATTAATTCTAAACTGGTTGAGGCGAAATCCATTGTTTTGCATCTGCAGACTCAGAAGTACCCGGGCACACAAGAGTGCTTGGCAAATGCCTTGTGGAGGATCGGCTGGCACTTTTCAGATGAAAAGAACGTTCCCATAAAGCCAGAGGGTGAAACTGGGCTTGTTCCTCCCAGGGTTATTATCTAGATTAGAGTGAGAGGCAAGGCAGGCAGACCCAAACCACAGCCGGGAGTGCCCAGGGCCAGATAAACGGTATGTGAGCCCCTGTGGCCTGAGGCAGCCGTGAGCGAGTCAGGTGCTTGGTAAAGACTGTTAACAGGGGTCGTTTCTCAACAAACGGCAGGAGGGCCGTATGTCAGAAGCTGAGGAAAATGAAAATTTTTTCTTAATGAGAAAGACAACAGAATCTAGTAGGAACGTCCTTCAGGAAAAGTCATTTCAGGTTAATCTTACATGGAGTAAATCTAAGCAATGAGATAGTTCCAGCTGCCCAGCGGCTGCCCGGCTCACCTCACCTGTGGTCTGTGCCACCTCCTGTAGAGACAGGCCTCTGCTTCCCTTATTGTAAGCTGTGTTGACTTAGCTAAAAGTTTAAGTCACAATTGCAAGAGGTGATTTTTTTTAATTTATATTTTATTTCAGATTAATATAAAGGTACATATGTGTCAAAACTATCTGCTTTGTGGATTATAATGATATTTAATAGTTTCATTAATGTGATGATTCAGGAACCATGTAAGAAAAGGTGGTTCACAAATTTCAAATGACTTACCCAAGACTATAATAGCTCACAAGTGGTAAAGACACGGCTTGAACTCTACAACCACTATTCCTAAACTAGCTTTCATAACCACTTATTTACTTGGTCTCTAATTCTGTGTGGTTTGATGTGAAAAAAAGAATAAAACCCACTCTCCGAATTAATACCTGTAGTGTCCCCAGCCAGACCCACTATAATCATAATTCTCCCTGTATTTTCAGCCCCCACAATGGCTCTCTGTTGGCCCAGCTGTCCCTCCTTAACTTTCCATGGTTTGTCTGGTTGCAAATGTGACGCTGTGGTTTACCCGCTCCCTGGTGGCCTGTGGCTAATATTTTTGGTTATAGTTAGTGGGGATGGCACAGCGAGAGGTCTGGCAAGGGAAGGGGTTGGGTTGATTTGGTTCCATTTTTGTCCTTTTTGCCTGAACCAAATGCTCATGTTGCAAAACAATGGCTAATCGTCTGCTTGCAACTAAAATGGACTTTTCATCAATCTTGGTGGGGCTGGACACATCCAGGTTGAGGCTGGGGTAGGACGTTCTGTCTCTGATAGCAGATGTGAGAAGGAGCTGGAGAAAGAAATGAGGGATTCAGCTCCCATTGTGGTGCGTGTGTGTGTGTGTGTGTTTGCATGTCTGCATTTGTGCATTTGTGGGTATATTTATGTGTGTGTGTGTGTTTTGTGTGTGTGTGTTTGTGCATGTGTGCCAGTCTAGCTGCTTTATGAAAATTGTTCCATGCACTTTTCACAACAACTTTTTGAGGTGAGAAGTGTTATCTATGTCTCGGGTGGAAAGAGGGCGGTCCTCGTTTTAGCCAAGTGTCCGTGTTTCCATGGCTTTTGGAGATAGAACAGGAATCTATCTGTTTTAACTGATATAAACTCTGTGCTCTTCCTCAGCTGCATAACAAGGACCAAGACTAATCAAGAGGTAAAAACTTATAGGACTGTAAGCTTTTCAGATGAATCATTGTTGATAATAAAAGCTTTTCTTTTATGAGCGGCCACTGGGTACAAGGCTCTTTGCTGGGCACTTTGCAAGTGTTATGTAATTTAATCCCACACAACCTTATGAAATGGGTACTCTTATTATTTCTAATTTACAGAGAAGGGAAAAGAGAAGCAATTTCGAAAGATTAAGCGGCTCCTGTCATGGTATTAGACACCAGGTAATCAGTTTCCAGATCCCTTGCTTTTTATAGGGACAGCATACTCTGTCAGGGGTGTCCAACCCACAGCTTGTGGGCCACATGCTGATTATGTGAGGACTTTTTGCTTTTTGGTGGTGCCAGATATCATGAAAAGTATGCTCAGACTTTCCATTTTTGTTAATCAGCTTTCATTAGTATTTGTATATTTAATGCGTGGGCCAAGACAACTCTTATTTTTCCAATGTGTGGCAGAGAGAAAAAAATACATTGAACATCCCTGCTTAGGAATTTTTGTTTTCCTACTTTGTTTCCATTTCTCTCCAAGGCATACACTTGTGTGTGTGTACACATTTGTGTGTGTGTGTACACATTTGTGTATGCTCATCTAATGTCAGGCACTGTTCTAAACCCTTGGCATGAATTATTCGGTTTAATCCCACCCCAGCCGTTTTATCATCCCTGTTTCACTGACAGGAAGGTAAGGCCTGGGGTGGGACGTCACTGGCTCAGGCTCACACGGCTTCAGGGGCAGAATCCTCCCGCCCTCGGCTTCCTCTGACCCAGGAAGAGAGCCCTCTTCCTAAAACTCAGTTTCCAGTCAGGTCTGTTCTCACGTGAGGAACTGCAATAATTTCCCATCATTTGTGAAACAAATTCAAAGGTATCTTGAGACTCTTCATAATTGGCTCTCATTCTGTTTTATTTCTCCTACTGATTAGCTATGTTGTCCACTCTTGACTATTTGCTGCCCCTAAACTGCACTTCAGAGTTTATTTATAACCATTACTCCAATCAATACACCCTGAACACCTGCCTCCCAGTATGAAATCCTGCTGTTGGTACTATATTTCCGACCTCAGCTTCAATCTTCCTTCTTTGGGAGGTCCTTCTTAATCTCTCTCTCTAAACAGTTTTCCTTAATGCACCCTCCCAGGGCCCAGCTCTTTTCTCTTATGAAGTTCAGCACCAGTTATGACTCCTGCTCTTTTATGTGACTGCTTTCTCCATCTGGATGGGAAGCTCCATGAGCAGTAGACGGAGCCACCTGTCCTCTAGCACTGACACAGGTCCCAGCACAGCAAGACTCCCAGTAAACACGCGGCCTACCTTGTTTGTATTTAGTAAGTGGCAATGATTACTACTTATTAAATACACACAGTGCTTCAGGAGTTGTACTAAGTGTACATTATTTCATTTAATCCTCCCAATAACATGTGCAGAAGCCGCTACTCCTATTGTTATCCCATTTTACTAGGAAAAGTCAGATCAGAGGGGCCTTACCACTCACACAAGGCCACATGATCCAAAGCTTGGGCTTTCCAGCTGAGACTCCCCTTGTGCTGACATATCTCTTGGGAGTGCGGTTAGCAAGGATCAGGTGCACAGCACCCAGACTGTTCTACTGAATGAAGCCAGAATTTGTACTAATTGACATTCAATCCCAGTGAATGGAGACAGAGCCACAGCAGCCCAGTTTAGGGACAACATGTCCAGACACCCGACCCACTGTCCTATGTAACTGCAACACTTACATTTTTACCTCCAGGTAACTGTAGCAGGAATAAAACCTAAAATGCTGTTTATAATTTTAAAATGATTGTGGAAAGTGTCTTTAGTTAGTTGAGATGAGACATGAAGAAATATTCTTTTCAACTCTATGTAATTCCCAAAGGGACAACTATAGTGGTTTGCTTTTATCCTCTCTGGAGTCCAGGATCAAATCTGGAACTTACTCCTCTTTCGTAACCATGTATGATCATCTTTCATAACACACTTTGTGGTTGAATACCTCACTCGGACTCCCACAAACCAAGCCAAGCCAGGGGGTCATAGTCAGCAGAAGAAACTTCTTTCTAACTGTGAATAAGTGTGTGTAAAACATTGGCAAAAATATTGAATCAGGAGTCAGGGTGCTGGGGATCTGTGATAGCCCGTGCCTCTGGTGGCCATAAATACATTGAAGTTTATTTACTTATTTTTTATTTATTTATTTATTTATTTATTTATTTATTTATTTTAGAATGTAATCAAGGATTGTATTTTTTTTATTATTAAATCATAGCTGTGTACATTGATATGATCATGGGGCATCATACACTAGCTTCATACACCGTTTGACACATTTTCATCACACTGGTTAACATAGCCTTCCTGGCATTTTCTTAGTTACTGTGCCAAGACATTTACATTCCATATTTACTAAGTTTTACATATACCCTTGTAAGATGCACTGCAGGTGTAATCCCACCAATCCCCGTCCCTCTGTCCCCCTCCCCTCTCCCTCTCCTCCCTCCTCAGCTGCGCCAGCCACATTTAAGTACTCGGCAGCCACATGGATGCAGTGGCTGTCATCTGAGATGATGAAGAGTTACTGAACATTTCTATTATCGCAATAACTTCTGTTGGACAGCATTAGAGTGATTCTAAAGTTTTTGGTTTCAAGGCGTTTAGACTTTCAAAAACTGTTGAGGCAAAAACAAAGGGACTACAGATGTTGGGGTGGATGTGGAGAAAAGGGAACACTTCTGCACTGCTGGTGGGAGTGCAAGCTAATACGTTCCTTTTGGAAGGAAGTTTGGAGAACACTCAGGGATCTAAAAGTAGACCTGCCGTTTGATCCAGCAATTCCTCTTCTAGGTGTATATCCAAAAGACAAAAAATCATTTGGCAACAAAGATATTTGCACCAGATTGTTCACTGCAGCTCAATTCATAATTGCCAAGTCATGGAAGAAGCCCAACTGCCCATTGATGCATGAATGGATTAATAAATTATAGTATATGTATACCACAGAATACTATGCAGCATTAAAAAATGGAGACTTTACCTCTTTTATGTTTACATGGATGGAGCTGGAAAATATTCTTCTTATTAAAGTATCTCGTGAATGGAAAAAAAAATATTCAATGTACTCAGTACTATTGTGAAACCAATATATAATCACTCACACTTTCATATGAAAGATGAATCACAACTATAGCCCAGGATGAAGGAGGGAAGGGGAGAGGGAAGGAAGGGAGGTGGGTTGATAGAGGGAGGATTAGCAGGGGGACCACACCTATGGAGCATATTGCAAGTACAAGTTGGATCTATCAGATGTAGAACACAAATGTCTTAACACTGTAATTGGGTAAATGAGATGAAGGCTATGTTGATTAATAGGATATAAGCACTCCAATTTGTACAAATAATCAACACATTGAATCCCATAATGGCATAAATGTATTCATGATCTATGTACAAATGACTTCATAAAAAAATATAAATCATCACCATTACTATTTACTGTATTAGAAATTAAAACTGAGAAAATTAAAAGGACCAGCTCACATTCCATTAGCGCTCAGAGCACTGACCTCGCTGTGAATCACGCAGGCCCTGGAAAATCCCACTGCACCCCCATGAAGGGTCAGCTGAAAAGGGCAAGGCCCATCCCCATGCTGTGGAAACATGTGACCTCACAGACACTTGAGAGGGTTTCAGGTTTCTGCCCAGGCCCCAGAATTGACTTTGAAAACTACTGGTCTCTAGTCTGTCACTAACCAGCTCTTCTGTCTCCATTTTTTTCTAATACATATGGTAATCATTTTTCCCAAAGAATACACCAAATTTTAAATGTTTGACAATTTAAAATAATATTAGTTCTTTATCAAAGCCAGACTTTTTTGAGGGAGCAGGAAACAAAGACTCCTTCACTCAGAGACTACTCGGGACTGAGCGGAAGCCTGATGGGTTCTGATAATACAGTAGCCACACTTGGGATTGAGGGGAGATTAGTGACTTCTCTGCTTTGGCTCCAGCACCTTTTTTTAAACCTGCATTAAAATCACAATGACTCAGGCTTAACAGCCTCAGTCAGCATCTTAATATCTACACTTAGAATTCTTGCAGTGTAATTTGTGTCCACCCCTGTATCAGCATATCATAAAGGGACACTTACCAAGCCATTCATCCCTGCTTGTTGGTCTCTGAGAAAGTGGCCAGGCAGAGTAGATTATGGTGTCATTGGTGTAGTTCCTTAGTTTCTGAATTTGATGGCCCTCAGCAAGTCAGCACTTGGTGCTGTGGGGTCTCTAGGTGTTGTCACTGTCATTACCACAGACCGTGGCTCCTGCTCTGTGGCTGGTTTGGATCAGTGCCTGGGTCAACTCCCTGATAGCTGATGGCAGAATGAAGAGAGCCAAGTTCTCCAGAGGTTGTGGGTAAGAGCCAAGTGTTCCTGGTGGGAGGCAGCAAGAGAAGCCAGAGAGGAACTAGAAGCAAGAAAGACGGGCAGGGGCACACGGGGACCAGGGCTGGAGCGTAGTCCTGGGAGTGTCAGGTGGGGAGAGGGGAGGAGGATTACACGGTGAGCTGGGCATCCCAGATGCCACCTCTCATGGCTGCCTTCGCCCTGTCTCATGTTATAGGACGACCTGCTTGTCAGAGCCAAGGGCAGATACACTACTGTTCCTCAACAGAGCCTACAAATGGTCCCCTTTCCCCTTTTCCCCCTTCCTGGGTTAGTCCCTAGGACTTTTGATCCTATTGAGAAAACAAGAGAGTAAGTTAGGTAAGAGCTGAACATATCCCCCTGGTAATGATGAAGCTGATCATTACAAGTATTACAGGTAGTGGTTTGTATCTGTGGGCAGGTGAACTTCCTAATACTGAATCTTAGAATTAGGCAGATCTACCTACCTCATAACAATCTGGGTTGCAAAAACTCAGATAGTCCCTGTGGGGCAATCTGCTTATACTCTTTACAGAGACTGGAGGACCACTAGCCATATGTGAGCAGGTGGCTCCATGAGGAAGGTAATGTTGTATTATGCAAATCAAATTGGTTATTTCAAGTTCGCCATTCTAAATAACTCAATCTTCTCCATGGAAACAGAGAGAGGGATGAGTTCACTTTACAATATACTCCCTTCTCCATAGGCAGATGCATAGTGGGGGATGGATACAAGCTTAGAGGGAAAGACCTACTTTTCCTGAACAGCATGATTCCCAACTCGGCCTTGTGGTTGTTGTGTTATGGTGTGGTTGTGTTGCCTTGTGTGTGCAATAGACCCTTGACCTTCCTACACATTCTGTAGCAGTAGATTTAGACTCTCCTGGATCAGCATTGAGAATTATAAAGAAAGGATGAGCAAGAAATTAACATTCATGAAGAAAGTGTTTTATCTCCATTAGTGTACTGGGTATAAGATGCTAAGGCATGCTGTATTTCAGAGATTCTGAGAAACCTCTTTTATCACATCTTAACACCTTTAAAATCATGATATGGCTGACCACTGATGGGGAACATAGATTATTTGGCTAATTTTCCTTTCATAGTGGTACTTAAAGTAATCATGTGTCTTACAATCCATAGTATCCTAGATTAGATCAGTAGCAAATTTGTCATTTTTTGTTGTAAGATTCCAAACTTAGGATTATTTTCTGGCCAAGGAAAACTTTTACCTCCCTAGACAAGCAATTAAGGCAACACGTGTTTCGTGCTGTATGCAAATCATTTCCTTCCTTCCCTGCACCATTTCAGTCGGGATTTTGTGTCTCACTTGACCACATCTGTATGGAATTACACTCTTTGGGAGCCAAATTCCTTCTTTCCCCACGGAGAGAGGCCACTTAATAAGTTCTGTGAAGTGGACTGATGAAACATGTTTATTGTCACAAGTTGAGCTTGTGGTGATGGAGCATTCCAGCAGCTGGGCCTTGTTAGAAGAGCAAGAGGGAGTATTCACATCATTTTATGTAAACTCTGCTCAAGTGGAATGTGAAGGCAAGAGGCTTGGGAACTTCTTTATTGCTCAAGACTATTTCTTGTTGAAATTGAGAAATATGGGAAATAGCTGAAGTGATTCTTTTGTTCAATAGTTGGCTTCTCAAACAATGGTTTTTTGAAATCTTTTTAAATTCAATAAATATTGAGTGTTTTATGCAAGGCACAGACTAGTTGCTTCAGGGAAAAAGATTAGCTGCCTGCTGCTAGGTGTCCAACACCAGGTGAAAAGATAGCCCCTGAGGGGGCTTGTGACAGATGTGCAGGAGGGGGAGGGTCAGAGAGGTGGCAAGGCGTGAAGAAGGGTGGAAAGGCAGATGGGGGAGGCAGTCAGGAAAAATGAGGGCGAAGCTTCCAACGCGCAGGTAAAATTTTCTCAAGTAGAGATGAGTTTGAGACTTCTGGCTGCCAATAATAGCAGACGAGGTTACTTGGGGTCACACAGCCAAATACAAGTCTAAATGGTGGATAAAGTACTTTCTGAAAATCTTTTATTATAGATTGAAAAGCTGAAATAATTAGACCAAAATTTGATAAAATCAGGCACACTTAAAGGGGTGGCATGGCTGTAACCTAGAACAAAATTAGAAAAAATTCAAGAACTCAAATAAGTGGAACATGGAAGAACCCTTTGTTTCCCTAATAATGCTTGCTAATTCCCCCAAATACTAACTTTCATGTTGATCACCTGCAACAGTATTTCTGTTAGAAGACTTGTGTGGAGCAGTGCGTAACCCAGAAAGCTGCATACACAGGCTGAGGAAGCGCCAGGCATGCCCCGGCTTTTACCCCTGCTTCCTGTTGGAGGTAAGTCTTGGGGGGGGGGGGGGGATGCAGGACTTGGCAAGTGAAGGCGCTCCTGTGCTGATCAGAGTCTGAAGCCCAAGTCAGCTTGGAGAAGGTAAGGAGCAGCGTGTGAGCAATGTCGTCCTCAGTGCACTTTATAAGTCTCCTGCAAGAAGATCACGCCCATGAAGGAACTGAAATGTGTCACGACCTGCGTGCATAAGTGTGTATGTCACTAACATTAAAAATTGACAGTACTCATAACTGTTACTGCTATTTTTAGCTACCATCAGCAAAAAGTCTGCCGGTATGTGTACTTTTCTCAAATTAAGATATTGGGTGAATATTAAAGTCGAGAATTTCCAGTTTAAGATTTTACCTGTGTAACACCTCTTTCTAACTACGAACTAGTTCCTCTTATTGTAATAGCATTGAATATTGGGCCATTTCAAAGAATTTCTACCTTCAAAATTCACTAATTGTGGATCCAGATAAGAAATTGTAATATAAAAAAAGACAGCTTTTTTTCAGATGGTATGACAGACTTTTTCCTTAATTATTTGCACAGTTGTAAGGTGTCACATATCCGGTACATTCATTACGTACCAAGTTCATTGTGGCATTACTCACAACAGCCCAGATCAGAAACGACCTGAATGTCTATTTTTCCTTAATTATTTGCATAGTTGTAAGGTGTCACATATCCAGTACATTCATTGTATACCCAAGTTCATTGCAGCGTTACTCACAACAGCCCAGATTCAGAAATGACCTGAATGTCTATTAATGGATGAATGGATTAAAAAAAAAAAGTGTGTGTATTTATATTTATACACATAAGGTCAGACTATTGAGTTTGCAAAATCATCCTAGGAAAAGTGTTATATCCCTCATTGCTGACTATCACTGTGGCCAACTTTTAGATGCTCCCCTTGAAAAGCTGTGCACTCACACCAGCACCTACTCCACATTTCAAAGCAATTTTGGAACTCTTTCTGTAACGGTCATCAGAGCACTCATTAAACAATATATGACAATTAAATGTGTGAGTTAACTGTGGTCACCAGATGACCCTAGTGATATTCAGCTATGAGGTAGGTAGCACTTTTTCCAGGATGAGTTAGCAAACTTAATTATCTTAGACATGCGATGGGTATGGTCTTCCTTCTCTACGAGGTGATTACACAGTTTGGAAGCTGTAACTGTCTTACGTTTTCTACACAGAAAACTGTGTGTCTTTACTGCTTTCTTGTGATATTTTCTAATGTGATATTTAGTGGAAATGGAACATATTTTCAGTAGCTAAAACTTGAACAGGAACTCCATTCCCATCGTTTTAACTGATATGTTCTAAAAATGACTAACTTTTAAGACTCATATCTGAAAACGTGTGGTAATAAGAAGACTAAATACCACCATTGTTTTTAGGGTATTACAATTCATTCACAAACATTCAAATGCTTTATTATAATTTATTTTTTAATTTTTTATATTAAATCATAAACACATAGATCATGTATACATTAACGCATTTATGGGGTACAATGTGCTGATTTCATACAGAATTAGGAGCGTTTAACACTTACGTTGCATAATGCAAGGCTACATGTCAGATCTATTAAGTATAAAGTATAAATGTCTTAACACAATAATTAAGTAAATGAGATGAGGTATATATTAATTTTATTATAATTTAATGCAATGATAAATGTGCTAAATGCTAACTTGATGCCTATTAAATAAAAGAATAACAAAACAGAGAGAGAGAGATAAAAGTAAATCATCTCCAGGCAATGATCAAAATACCTTTGATAAGATTCAACTGTAATTGAAGATTTCACAACTCCTAATAAAAGTATGATTGGACACTTAACTATTGGGGACTTCTGAGAGGGTCTAATGAGTCTCCTGAAAAATTAAGAAAAAAGATAAAGGAATAGCTTTTGGACAGCAATATATGTTTATTACTTTTAAGAACCACAGCGGAGGTTGAGGCTTATGAGAAAGTCAAATGCATGCTTAAATTTAATATCAAAACTAGATAGTCACATCCAGAAAACCTTCAGTAATGTTGCACTGGGAGGGTCTGGTGCACACTGATTGAGCGAGCTGGAAGGGAGCCCAGCCAAGAGCTATAGACAGAGGAGAAAGAATTCCTTCCCTGTGAGCAGCTCCTTCCCAAAAGATGAGGTGAGTGGGGAAAGGACCATCTTGCTGTCTGGAGCAGCCTCATTAAATCCTTGAGCTAAGCCTCTGCCTAGGCGTAGAGGAATATTGTCTCCTACACATGGATTTTTATTTTATTCTGAAAATGTTAACTTCAGCCAAAGCCAGCCTATGCTTACCAGCAAAACACTTAGAGTCCCATTAACAGGACAGACAAGTTTAGGAATGCTTACAGTCACTAGTATCATGACATTGTTTGGAAAAATACCAGTTTAATTTGAGAGAGGAAGAAACAAGATATAAAAACAGAAGAGCAGAACAAAAATTGTTATGAGTTGCAGATGCCATGATTATGCAACTAGATAGCTCAAATAATCCATCAAGTTGAATTTGATTTGATGCAGTTTGAAAGCTCATCACTCAATGATGTGGAGTTGAAACATGTGTGCAGACATTAAGATCTTTACCATAAAAAAGCAACACCATATTAGAAATACAATAAAATAAAAAATCTCATTTTTAATCATAGTAATTACAACTACAACAAAAATTGTCTAGCAATAAAGAAATAAGAAATAGACGAGATTTAATGAGGAAAACTAAACTGCCATTGATGGTGTATGTGTGCCCACATACAGACACTTGAATTAAGCAAAAGATATGTTTTATTCTGAAATAGTCTTAATATTATATTGATGTCGATTTTGCCTAAATTAATCTATAAATTTATAATTCCAATAAAATACAAATAGGTTCATTTTCTTTGGAATTTAACACGTGGATTCTAAAGTTCAAGAGGTTAAAGACATTTTTGGGAAGAGTTGTGAAATTTTTGAAAGCGAGGAGTTACAAAGGAGGATTAGACACCAGATAAGTGGTAATAGATCATATAATGTCATAGTAAGTTTAAAATTCTGATCGTGGATGATGAAGAAATAGAGATAGTAGTAGACTAGAATGTTGGGAGTCAAATTGATATAGAAATAAGTACTTCCTGAAGGAAATATTTAAAAGCAAGGAGGAAAAGGGCTGAGCAAACAAAAAAATGAAGTTGTAGCAAATGATTAAACATCTGAAAAAGGATGATGGTAAATGTCATCTACCTCCTTATACCAAAATAAAGTCCAGAGGGATAAAATAATCTATATTTGGACCCATAAAAAAATGATTTTTGAAATGGGGAAGTACTGTAGAAGCAAAATGCAAGCTCCCACTGCCATAAAGAAAAAACTTGATACGTTAACTATGCTGAAAATAATGTTTTTCACTAAGAAAATGGAAATAAAAGAAAAATACAAATGAAAATATAGAATAAATATTTTATAATTTATTTAGCAGTAAAGTGTTTAGTTTCTTAACATATAAATTTTCTTACAAATACATGATAAAAAGACCAAGAATCAATAAAAGTAATTTTGAGAAATAGCTGTAAATATATGAAATGAAGTTCGTCACCACTGATAATTAGAGAAAGACAGAGTCAAACAATGACATAGGAGTTGTTGACCTGTGAAAGATCAAAGAGTCTGATACACAGAACTGTCACAGGGTGCTGGGAAACAGGCATTTTCATAGAGTCACAGAGGGAGTTCAGTGCAAAATCTTTGGAAATGTTTTGGTAAAGTTTATCAAAATGTAAAATGCATGTAGTCTTTGACTCAGAAATTCTTGCTCTATAAATCTTGTTTTATCTATATTGTACAGATATACTCACACACATAAGTGAATATATAAATGTTCACCCAAACATTAATTTTTATAAAAGAAAAAAAGTCTTGAAACATCTAAGTTTCCACCAGAATGGACTAGGTAAACAATGGTGCATACCATGTAACGTTCTCCTCCCCTTCTCCATCCTGGGAACACAGGTAGATGATGGGTGGATAGATGGATGGCTGGATGAACAGATAGATAAATAGATAGATGACGGATGGATGGATGGATGGACAGATAGATAGATGATGGATGGATGGACAGATAGATAGATGATGGATGGATGGATGGATGGACAGATAGATAAATAGATGATGGATGGATGGATGGACAGATAAATAGACAGATGATGGATGGATGGACACATAGATAAATAGATAGATGATGGATGGATAGATGGATGGATGGACAAATAAATAGATAGATGATGGATGGATGGATGGACAGATAGATAGATAAATAGATGATGGATGGATGGATGGATAGATAAATAGATGATGGATAGATGGATGGATGGATAGATAATAGATAAATGATAGATAAATGCTAAAATGAAACAATGCTCTCATCTGTATCATGCAGCAAGTGTACTATGCTTGTACATATAGAGATCATTTCTAAAAATATATACCCATCAAAATTGGCAAAAAGCATTATTTCTAAAGAATCTAGACAAATGAGGGTTTAGAGTGAGAGGAAAGGTTATTGTGTTTTTAATTGTATAATTCCTTATACTGTTTAAATTTTTACTATGAACATGTTTTCTCTCAATAAATGTAATATGTGTACCTATTTGGTTGTGTAAGTTTGAGGCAATGGGTAAAAAATAGCAAATTGAATAAAGTGATATGACAGTTGGGACAATTTTTTTTTTTTTTTTTTTACCAGATGGTCCCAGGAGTATTATAATTTGAATAACTCCAAGAGGATTGGGTCAGAGGTGGTTTTGTCCAATACATGTTGAAGGAAACCTTAAGAATGACAGTTTTCAAAAAGGATCTGATTTGTGGTCTTTCTGAATTATGGCCTGTGGCTCAGTCCATTCAGGTTGTTATAATAAAAGTATCATAAACTGGGTGTTTCATAAACATCAGAAACTTATTTCTCACAGCTCTGGAGGCTGGGAACTCCAGACAAGGCATCAGCAGAGTCAGCGTCTGGTGTGGTTCCACTTTCTGGTTCAGAGATGGAGCCTTCTCCCTGTGTTCTCACCTGGTGGAAAAGGCCAGGCAGCTTTCCTCGGGGACTGTGACCTAATCCCTTCCCAAAGGTCCCATTTCCTGAGGCCATCACATTTGTGATTCAGCTTCAACTCAAGAATTTTGGAAGATTCAAGCATTCAGACCAAGCACCTGTCACATAAACACAGAAGCCACTGAATACCCTGAAAGATAGTGACCTGGTGAGATGCCACTGTAGAAGGATCACTTTGCATGAATGAGACAGGCTGGAATAGGGACAGAATGGGTTCGGGGGCTAGTAGTAGGTGTTTTTAGTAGTACAGGCAAAAATTTGAGGGTAGATCTAAGCAGTGGCAGAGGAAACCTACCTAGGGGTTCATAAGGATGGAGAGATGACAGGAACCAGAGTCTGGCTGGGTGTGGGCAGAGGTGGAGGTCGATTTGTGCAGCTGGATGAACTGCAGTAAAAATAAATGGAAAAACAGAGGAGCCGTGGGTTTGGGGAAGATAATGGATGCACCCCCTCTCCTTAGGGATACTGGTCCGTTGCCCCGGCCCGCGGGACTAGTTCAGCAGGGACCTGGGACATGGAGCTGAGAGAGTGAAGGAAGGGAACAAGAGACACGAAGAACGGGGAGCAAGACAGGATTCTGATCAAACTCCCCGAACTTTATTTTTCAACAGCCATATAAATACAGGCAGAGGGGAATAGGCCTGTGGGTGAGTTTAGGGTGGGGGGTTTCTGATAACAGGTGTGATGTTTTTAGTGTCTGGAACCAAGTTCCTGGAGCCAAGGGTAACAATGCCCTGCTCGCCCTTAAATGCTTTCCAGCTGTGACTATTCCTGTTAAACCGGCTGTGAATATTCCTGATAAGCTTATTCTTAGGTTTTTGGCTCCCGGCATTTCCTCCCTTTTTATATTTTTTGAGTGAGGCGGCATTGGTGAGAACAAGGAATGAATGTCTCATCATCTCATTGATGAGTGGGCATTGACCTATGGGGGGAAGTATTGACCTGATTCCTCCCGAGGGGTTCCGAAGTCCCTGCATTTTAAGTGGCTCTTGGTGTCTTTTGGGGAGGAGAGGCAGAGCCTTTTCATGGAGCAGTCCTTTATCGGACAAGTCAAATATTGACACCAACCTCTATGCAAATCAGGTTTGCTTCCAAGGGGACTCAGAGTGGACGATAGTGTCCTCCCTTTGCAGTGCTTTGCCTGGCACCCCATATAGGTACCCACGTTGTGTTCGCATTGGGATGAACCAACGTGCACAGATCTGCGTTCTATGCAGCTCCTAAAGGAGGTCATCGTTCTCCGGTTCTGCCAGGCCTTTATCAGCCAAATTGAGTCTGTGATAATGTATTTGTAAGGGTTTAGATGCCAAGGAGTCAATCTGTTTCTTTATAAAATCAGTTAATCTGTTGAATACAAACGGTCCTAAAGTAACTAACAGTAAAAGACTAATTAATGGTCCTACAAAGGGCATCAGAAGAGGATTGCTTGAGCCCAAAAGTTTGAAGTTGCTATGAGCTCAGATGATGCCACAGCACCCTATCCAAGGTGACAGAGTAAGACTCTGTCTCAAAAAAAAAAAAAAAAAAAAATCAGTGACATTAAATACATTCGCTGTGTTGTATAAAGCTGGATATTCACATCCAAAAGAGTGAAGCTGGACCCTCACTTTACACCCTGCCTGAAGATTAACTTGCAATGGCCCCCTGATGGCTTTTCAGAACTTTAATTTTGGGATGTTTATGTACGATCTAATAAAAAATGAAAGCCAAAGAGAGAGAGGAGCTCTCACCATGGTGTTGAGAATAGCAGGGACTCATGCCCTCGTGACCTTCTGGATTGGGGGTCTTGTCTCCACACCTCTGGTTCCATCTCACATGGGACAGTTCACATGAAACGTGGCCTTTCCTTAATCCCCACAACCCCATTGCACATAGCCACACAAGGTAAAATAAATAAGCTTTAATGGTGTAATAAATAGGCTTTAGTGATATACTATATAGGCTGGGGGCTGGTGACAGACAACAGGCTTATGTTCAGCAAAGCAGCCAATCTCTCTTTGCCCCCCCCAACTCCATTGGGACCCTCTGGTCTCATCAGCCCTTAAGTCACCCATGCCTGCTCGTTCTTGTCTCTTTCCCATTTGTTTCTGTTCCCATTCTTCCATCTCTGTCCAGAGCAACTCTTCTTTTCTGCCATCTTCTATTACAGAGCAGCTCAAACCTAACTTTCCTATTTAGCCTCCTGGCCTAAGGTCTTATCTCCCAAAAGATATTTTCCCTAACAGAGAATTTTCTCTGTAAGAGGAATTATGGTGCCTGCTCCCGAGAGCTTAGACTTCTAAAAAGTAAACTGGCCAGTTGCACAAGAGCAGTTCTGCCTCCTGGGCCTTGGGGTCCTGGTCCTAGGGGAGCTGTAGTGATGGCTGCCCCACCTTCTCTTCCCTTTGCTTTGGAAACTGCATCTTGCCTTCCTTTGTGGTTTTCTTCCTGTCAACTCCAGCTTTTCTGCTGCAGATGTTGGTGGCACAGGGTGGCTGGAGCTGATAACCTCCTCCAAAGTTCACACCCACCAGTCTTCCTGTCCTTTGGATAGCCCCATGCAGCAGCTTGGGACCTGAGTTCCAGCCTCTGGTTCTCTTCTGGTGACCAGGGTCAGTGGCTGCTTCTTGTAACCACAGTGATCTGACTGATACAGAGATTTAGAAGCTCAAGGCCATGGGCCAAATTCTTACCCAAAATTTTCTGGCACCTACACCATTCTGTGTAGCCCAGTGTTGCAGTAAGGCTTAACCTTGTCCAAAGAAAGATATGGCCCTTTGCTCTCAGCTCCTAGGAGGTCATCTCAAATCCTTTAGCATATCCTGCCTGTTAGTTTACCTGGGGGATTTGGGCCACTGTGGGTGGCCTATGCTAATGATATGATTTATGGTGGGGACCTTGGGCCACATGGTATATCAGCTGTGTGGAAGGTCAGTCATGTAGCAGGTGCCCAATAAAATCTCTGGACACTAAGATCTTGGGTGAGCTGTTCTGATTGGGAACACTTCTTGCATGTTGTTATACATCATTGCTGGATGAATTAAGTCACAATTTCCATGTGACTCCACTGGGAAGGGACAACTAGAAGCTGGTGCCTGGTCTCTCTTGGGCCCAGGCCTATGTGTCTTGTCTCTTTGCTGATCTTTATCTCTATTTCTTCTCTGTAATAAACTGAGTTCTAGGAGTTCTTTTGAATGATGGAAGCTGAGGGTGGCCTTGGAGACCCCTGAGCTTGCACCTGCCCACCTTGTTGCGAGGTCTGGCATGGGGGAGGGTGGCCAGTCTCTTTGGTGGGGGGATGTTCATCCATTGGGTCGGGGTCCAGCCACGGAGACATGTGTCTTTGTCAGCTGGAGCCTTTATCTGCCTTTAGTCCTGATGCTGTCATCTCGTGCTTGGTGTATCCTGGGGAAGGCCGGCTTCAGTGCTCACAGCTGAGTAGGAGACAGTCTACAGAGGGTATTCACATGTTAGCTTT
Source organism: Loris lydekkerianus (assembly GCA_963574355.1). Classification (NCBI taxonomy): domain Eukaryota; kingdom Metazoa; phylum Chordata; class Mammalia; order Primates; family Lorisidae; genus Loris; species Loris lydekkerianus. The sequence continues at coordinate 56,349 of CAUYPK010167785.1, read as the reverse complement.
GGGGTCCTTTTCAACAAAATCAGACAAAACTTTCCCACTGAAGCCCAACATGCAGAATGCTGCAGTCCTGTCTGCCCCTCCCTGGAAGCCAGGGCAGTGCTTCTCAAGGTGTGGCCAGGAGCATCAGGGAGTGGGATTTGCGGGGAGACACACTAATATGCACACCCCCATCCCCCATCACAAGCCCAGACTGTGGGCTTGTGTTTGCAAGCTCCCCGGGGGATGCTGCCCAGCTGGAGGGGTTGGAAAATGGAAGACAAGACCCCGGCTCCTAATGCTGGGACGGTCTGTGACATGTGCACACCCCATATCCTCCTCAGCACCACCACTGCACTTACCCCGTTAGCTGAGGGGCTGCCATGCTTCTGACCTGGGGAAACAGGAGGGGAATTTGTTAGGTAGGAATGACAATGCTGGGAAGCTTGGGAAGAGGATGTGTGTGGGTGTCAGGGCCCCTAAAATTCTAAGTCCTGCCTCTGCTATTACATGGGGCACCACTTCCCTCGGGGGTTTGTACATTTGTCAGGCAGGGGTTGTGTGCACGCTCTTTAAGGATCTGGTCATCCAGTTATTCATTTGGTTATTAAATCCAAGTAAGTATTTATTGAGCACAGGCTCTGGGTGGGTTCAAATCCTATCTCTGTCCTTGAGGAGCTGTGTGACCAAGTGAATTAACCAGCTGCCTCAGTTTCCGCAACTATTGAAGAGGGGTCTGTTCAGCAAATAGAAGGTGTATTCAGCAAGTGGTAAATGTCTACTTTTGTGAATAAAACAGACAAACATCCCTGTTCTCATAGACCTCACACTCATAATAATGATAATGATCCTAACAGCAATGACTGTAGCTGGTATATACCCAGCATGTGGCTTATGAGGTGACAAATGATGCACCAAGTGCTTTACTCATATTATCAGGTACAGTCATCCCCCCTACAGATGAGGAAACTGAGTCACAGAGATTAAGCCATTTGCCCATGGTGACATAACTAATGGGGCAGTAGAGTGAAGGCTCAGAACACATCATTCTCCCTGGCTGCTGTGATTGGTTCATAGGTGGGCTGTGGCCTACATTGGACAATGACAGCCAGCCCAGGGGCTTTGGGTACAGCTATTGAAAGTGGTGTGTTCTTTCCCTTGGGATTGCTAAAATGGTAGGATGTGAATCTGTAGCTTCTGAGGGCCATTTTGCTTCTCCAAGGACAGAGCCTGCCTGAGAAAAAAGCTAGAATAAAGAAAAGCAGAGACAAGTCTGGCTTTGGAGTTAACACATTCACTCAGTGAACAACTTCCTTGAGTGCCTCTTTTGTGTGTGGCCCGTTGCTAGGCAGTGCTGGGGACACAGCTGTGATCATGACAGGTCCTCCAGTACACTGGGGGAGGCAGATAAGACCCCAGAGCAGGCAAGGCTGAGATGAGAGAGCCCAGAGTGGGTGTTTGGCCCATTTTTGGATGTCAGGGTGGGCTTCCTGGAGGAGGAGGCATCCAGCTGGGATGAGGGGGCAGTTTTGTTTACTGGTTCAGAAAAAAACTTTGTAGCCAAATACCTGCCTTCTACTCCTGATCAACCACTTTCTAGTTGTGTGACAGGCAGATAACCCCATTGCTCAGAGCAGACACTTCCTCATCTGTAAAACTTGGCTCACAAAAAGACATTTCTTGGGGGCTTGTTAGCATTGAGGGAGGCTGTACACAGAAAGCGCCTGGCAGGTAGAAAGTGCTCAGCAAAAGGGAGCTTTTCTGATTACAGAATTCACTGAATCACTTTGCCAGAAGGATCCACAGGAGGCTGCTCCAGGCAGGGAATGGCCTGCGCAAAAATCTGGGGTGTGAAATCATCAGGCCCTTATTAGAGCAGAAGAGGATCAGGAGCCAGTTCCTGTCACACACCCCTGCCTCCAGGAGTCACTCCTGAGCAAGGAGGTGTGGTTAAGTACTAATCCTCCCCCGTCCATCTGGCAGGGGATCCCATGTCACCCAAATTAAAAGCTCAAGTCCATAGGGCTCTTGAGGCCCAATGTACTCTTCTCCCAACTTCCTAAATATTTTTGAAATGAATCAAAATGAACAAGACTCTCTGGTTTTGTGTCTTCAGTGGTCAAACAGGGGGAGCCTCATGGCCTTGGGGTGAGGATTCAGTGAGAGGCTTAGCCTAGGGGTTGGCTCAATTATGGGACCTTTGGTGAAGCTCACTCCTGGCAGACAGGTAGGGGTTTCAAAGAGTAAATAACTCACAGGTGGATCTGCAGCGCCTGAAATAAATCCTGCCCACGAATGCGATTACCACGATTACGATTACCACGGTTACCACGGTTACCACAGGGATGATCTGTCTGAGATGGGACTTGTCTGAGTCTGATTTGTCTGGAAGAGAAGATAAAAACAGGTATCTAGGTAAGGAAACTTCTAGCATTTTCACGTCCTGGCAAACATTACCCTTCACTCTTGGAACAGCACCTTGAATTTCCTTTAGGTAGCTACCACTCCACCCGACCCTCTATATTATTCAGGTGAGCTTGACCCTACTCTCTGATTCCTAGGATAAAACTTTGACTCAGAACAATCAGAACATCTGGTCTCTCTTGGCTGCTGTGATTGGTTCATAGTTGGGCTGTGGCCCAAGTTGGGCCAATGACAGCCAGTTTTGGGAATTTGGCTACAGCTATTGAAAGTGGTATGTTCTAGCCAGGCACTGTGGTGGCACCTGTAGTCCCAGCTACTTGGCAGGTTGAGGCAAAAGAATCACTTAAGCGCAAGAGTTTGCAGTTGCTGTGGGCTGTGATGCCACGGCACTCTACCAAGGGTAAACATAGTGAAACTCTGTCTCAAAAAAAAAAAAAGAAAAAAGAAAAAGTGGTGTGTTCTTTCTCTTGGGATTTCTAATGTGGTAGAATGTGAGTATGTAGCTTCTGAGGGCCATCTTGCTTCTCCAAGGACAGAGCCTGCTTGGGAATAAAGCTAGAATAAAGAAAAGCAGAGATGAGATGTTAAAAGAAAGTCCCTGGGTTACATAGTTGGAGCGCCTAGATTTCTTTTTCTTTTTGAGACAGAGCCTCAAGCTGTTGCCCTGGGTAGAGTGCTGTGGCATCATAGCTCACAGCAACCTCAAACTCCTGGGCTCAAGCGAGTCTCTTGTCTCCGCCTCCCAAGTAGCTGGGACTACAGGCGCCCGCCACAACGCCCGGCTATTTTTTGGTTGCAGCTGTCATTGTTGTTTGGCAGCCTGGGCTGGATTCGAACCCGCCAGCTCAGGTGTATGTGGCTGGCGCCTTAGCCACTTGAGCCACAGGCGCCGAGCCTAGATTTATTTTTCACTATTTTTTTTTTTTCTTTTTGGCTTAGACTACTTTGCATAATGCTTCTGTAAATTTCAATTGATAGAATTTGGCCTAATACACTTAAAAGAAAGACTTTTCTGTGCTCCTGGAAAAGAGGCGTCCCACAATTACCCCTGCCTGGGTTTTTGGGTTTTTTTTTTTTTGAGACAGAGTCTCAAGCTGTCAACCTGGGTAGAGTGCCATAGTATCACAGCTCACAGCAACCTCAAACTCTTGGGCTCAAGTGATTCTCTTGCCTCAGTTTCCCAAGTAGCTGGGACTACAGGTGCCTGCCACAACGTCCAGCTATTTTTTTTTTTTTTTGTAGTTGTCATTGTTGTTTGGTAGGCCCAGGCTGGATTTAAACCCACCAGCTCTGGTGTATGTGGCTGGTGCCCTAACTGCTGAGCTACAGGAGCCGAGCCCCTGCCTGGATTTGTTAAGGGGGTATAATCAGATGGCTAGACAATGGTACCAGTGGTACAGATATTGAGCTGACAGGAGAGTAAAGCTGGCCCCATCGGTCCTTTCATGAGAGGGCTTAGGAGAAGGATGGGAGTCAGAGAGTATTCTGAGGGCTTCCCTTCACGCGGGACCACCCTCAGCCTCTCTGTCATAGAGAATCCTTTGGTTCCTCTGTTCTCCCCACCCAGGGAGCTCCTCACCTTTGACCAGGATGGCCAGTTTCCCCTGGCCAGTCCCTATATCATTGGTGACACTGCAGATGAAAGTCGTGTTGATTGACTTGTCCATAGGATGAATCAGGAGCCAGGCACCACGGGGCACAGCAGAGCGAGGTAGGGAACCATTGGTCCTGGGAGAGACAGACAGGTGAGGGAGAAGTTTCTGCTGGAGGTCCAAAGTAACAGCAACTGAGCACTCACGTAGTGCCAGAAATCCTCATGCCAGGTATGATGTAAGCTGAGAGCAACTTTGGGGTCCCCTGGCTCTACTTCCTTTCATGCCCACATCCAACACACCAGTAAATCCTTCTGGCCCCACCTTCAAAGTGTACTCAGAGTCCAGCAGCTCCCCAAGACCACCTCCTGGACACAGCAGGGGTGGGGCTCCTTGGTGGGCTCTTTCTGTCCCGGCTCCCTTGTATGTTCCCCACATGGCCACCAGAGGTCGCCTGTGAGCTCTAAGCCAGCTCAAAAACCTCTTTTTAAAACCTTCCAGGGAATGAAACCGAAGTGCTCACCAGCCCACAGGCCTCACGTGATCTGCCCCTCCCCCAACCTCTGCCCACATTATCCATTACTCTGCCCCCTTTCCCCGCCTTTCCATCCACAGTGGCTTCTTTGTTGATCTCCAAATACTCCAGTTAGGCTTCCAGGGCGTTTGCGTATTCAGGGACTGATGGACAGAAATGGGTTAGCATATGTTGTTCCCTCTGCCTGAATGTTCTTTCCTAGGTACCCACATAACTAACCCTCACCTCCTTCAGGTCTCTGCCCAGATGTCACCTTAGTGACACCTTCCTTGGCCACCCTATTTCAACCGCAAAGACCACCCTTCTCATCCTCTGCAGCATCTCTTCCCCTGGACACGCTATGCAGTTTACAACTTTATCTTGCTTGTAGTTTCTAACCCTCACCAGAATGGAAGCTCCACAAGGGGAGGAAATTTGGTCAGTTTCGTTAACCAATGCATGTTGACCTATGTGCCAATAGCACCTGGCACAGAGGGAGCAGTCAAAGAACGTGGGCTTAATGCACAAAGGTAGAGGCGCTCTGCAGTGCTGGGTGCAAACCTAGCTGCCAGGCCAAGAGCCTGAATTGGAGAGCTTAGAGGCAGGACCTCTGTCATTTACCAACTGAAAACCTTTGACAATGGCTCATGACTGTAATCCCAGCTCTCTGGGAGGCCAAGGTGGGCAGATCACCTGAGCTCATGAGTTCGAGACCAGCTGCAGCTAGAGTGAGACCTATCTCTAAAAATAGCCGGGCATTCTGGCAGGTGACTGTTGTCCCAGCTACTTGGGAGGATGAGGCAATAGAATCGCTTAAGCCCAAGAGTATGAAGTTACTGTGAGCTCTGTATGAAGCCACGGCACTCTACTGGGGCGACAAAGTGAGACTCTGATGGGCAATTCCTTCCACTGACAACTGACAAATGACTGGGCTACCCACAGAGGTGGATGGTCGATGATGGTCACCACCACGGCCTTTGCAGAGTTGAAAATGGAAAGTGATTGCCATATCCCATGTTAGGGACAAGTTAAATAATTGATGGCATACATTTATGACAGAGTTCCAGTGACATTAAAAAGGGGGTTGTGGGTACTTTAGAATGCATTAAAAATAAGACAGACTGATAGATGGATAGAGGGAGAGACTGGTGGACAGAATGTGTGAAAGCAAGCACAGTAAAATGTTAGTGGGAGAATCCATGTAATGGACTTTAAGTGTTCACTGGAAAGTTCATATGATTTTTCTGTACATTTAAAAGGTTTTTGGGCGGTGCATGTGGCTCAGTGGGTGGGGCGCCGGCCCCATATACCAAGGGTGGCAGGTTCAAACCCGGTCCCGGCCAGCTAAAAACAGCAGTGGTAATTGCAACAAAAAATAGCCGGGTGTAGTGGTGGGCGCCTGTAGTCCCAGCTACTCGGGAGGCTGAGGCAAGAGAATCACTTAAGCCCACAAGTTGGAGGTTGCTGTGAGCTGTGATGCCACAGCACTCTACCACAGCACTCTACTACTCAAAATAAATAAATAAATAAATAAATAAAAATAAAAGTTTTCCTAATAAAACGCCAGGGAAAGGAGATTGTGGATGCATGTTCTTTGACATGGCAAAGTGTTCACAAGATAGAGGAAAAGTTTCAAATTGTACATATGGCACAATTCTAGATTTTGTTTAGAAACATAGAGATGAGGCTGGTTCTGGTGGCTCGTGCCTATAATCCTAGCATTCTGGGAGGCCAAGGTGGGTGAATTGCTTGAGCTCAGGAGCTTGAGACCAGCCTGAGCAAGAGTGAGATCCCATCTGTAAAACTAGCTGGGCATTGGTGGTGGGTGCCTGTAGTTCAGCTACTTGGGAGGCTGAGACAAGAGGATCACTTGAGCCCAAGAATTTGAGGTTGTTGTGAGCTGTGATGTCACAGCACTCTATTGAGGGTGACAGAGTAAGACTTTTTCTCAAAAAAACAAACAGGACAAAAACATAGAAATAAAAGACAGGAAGGGTGACAGTGGACATTTCTGGAGGTGGCTGAGTGCAGTTGAATACAGGTGTTACTTTCTCCTCTTTGGTTATAACTATACTGTCTGAAGTTTCCACAAAGGACACAATTTATTTCTGTAATGAGGGAAAAGGCCCAATAAAATGATGTAAAATAATTCATCCCCTTGCTTCCCCTACTCTTAATCACAGCATCGGTATGGATTTGGGGAAATCTTATTGCTCGAGCCTCAACTTTTTCTTTGAGGCAATGGAGAGAGTACTTGCTTTCTCAGAGATGACTGAGCAGGTTACACAAGCCATGTCTACTCTCTCCTGGCTGATCTTTATCTTGGGCTGACTGCAGAGTGAGGTCACGTGGGGTGAGGGGGAGAGCACACAGCAGGCACGCCCTAAAGAGCAGGTGCATATATGAGCTTGGACCAAACCTGAACTCTGCAATTGTAAGACAAATTTTACTGGGGGCCCAAAGTCAACGTTTTTAATTTTTCTTTTCCTGAATCTCCCCTGTCTCTCAGATCCAGGGGTCCACGCTCAGTCACTCCTCCCTCAGATCCAGGGGTCCAGCCCCAGTCCCTTCTCCTCCAGCCCCGCCCTCCTCCCTCAGACCCAGGGGTCCAGGGCTACTCAGTACTCACGTGCTCCAGTTATAGCTCGTGGGCTCTGGGTTGCTTCGGACGTTGCAGGTCAGGCTGGCTCCAGACTGGTTGAGGTACCATTTGCCATCATAGCCAGAGATGCTGACCTCAGGGGGGTCTGGGGAAAATGGACACGCAAGTTCATACAGCCTTCAGAGGGGCCTGAGGGTATGTGGAATTTATATCATAATAGGAAAAGGCTTCAGCATGTTTGGAGAACAATCAGAGCTAGAGAGACCTGTGAGGTGTCTGGGACAGTGGGCACAGAGAGGGCTTCTCAAGACCTGCCTTTCTCTTTTTTTTTGAGATAGAGTCTCACTATGTAGCCCTTGGTAGAGTGCTGTGGCATCACAGCTCACAGCAACCTCAAACTCTTGGGCTGAAGTGATTCTCTTGCCTCAGCCTCCCAAGTAACTGGGACTACAGGCGCCCCCCCCCCCCCCACCATTGAGGGATGTCGTTGTTTAGCTGGCCCATGCCAGGTTTGAACCCACCAGCCCCGGTGTATGTGGCCAGCACCCTACCCACTGAGCTATGGATGCCGCTCTAAGGATCCACCTTTCTAGTTTTCCCAAGTAGTCTGGTTCAGGTGTGTCTTGGGTGTCCTGTGAGAAAAGGCCTCTTGGGTACTGATAACACAGGAACATATTCAAGGCTCTGACATGTCCCGTGGGAAAAAGGCCTGGATAGGTCTGCTTCAACCTCCTGCTCTCCCATCCCCGAGGTGATTGACAGGGAAGACTTTTCAAAGTCCTCAGAAGGAAGGCCGGTGAGACAGTGTCTTTTGAGGGATAGGTGGGCTTCAGTGTAGACCTTGTCTTCCCTCGATCCCAGTGAGAATAAGAGGGTCCCCAGTACAGACAGGATGAGATAATCAGTGTACCAACTGCCCGGGCAGGGAGAAAGTGGCCAGTATAGACAACGATGGGAGGGACAGCGTGGGCAATGGCTAGGTGAGTTTGTGTAGATATACTGATGGTCTCAGTGTAGACAGAGTATTGGGATATCAGAGCAGATGCTATGTAGGAGCCGGTGTTGAAAATGTCATAGGAGGGGTGATATCAGTGTGTCCAGGGAGCTGGTGACATTAAGACAGGCTCAGTGTGTTTGCAGATGTGTGTATGTGTACTGTAGATAGTGTCTGGATGAACCAGGGTAGACGGTGTGGGAGCTTGGTCTAGATTTGTGCTGTTCAACATGGAAACTGCTGGTCACAAACTATGGCAAAAAGAATGTGAAAGATCTCATGAGGAATCTTCAACACCTGACTGCACGTTGAAATTATAATACCTTGGGTATATTAGGTAAAATAAAATTAATTGTTAAAATTAAATTTATCTTTTTCTTTTAATTTGTTTAATGGGGTGGCTACCAGAAAACTGAAAATCCCACATGCAGAGTGCACCCAGCTCCTGTTGGACAGCACTGCTTAGAGAGTCCCTGGGTTGTCAGTGCTGAAGAGTCTGCAGGTGTCTATGCTGACAACACTCTGGGGAGTGAGCGGAGGTGACACCGATGGAGAATTAGGGCAGATGCAGATGGAGGCTGTGTAGACAGAACATAGGGCGGCCAGTGGTAGCAATGTGAGAGGAGGATAAGTAGCCTATAGATGAGCTGGTGTAGACAATATTGGGCAGAGAGAAGTGTAGACCCGGGGTGTGGGGAGTATAGATCTGCCCAGAGGAGCCAGTGTAAAAAATGCGAAGGCTAATATGGTTAGGACCTGGTGGAGACAGCGACCATGGCTCAGGGAACCTGGTATGTACAATGTGGGAGGTGGGCATAGACACTTCTCCAGGGCATTCTGCGTAGACAGTGTTGGGGACACTGGAGAGTGCCTAGGAGAACCCGTGTAGAACAAGTAGGGTATCCACATAGACAGTGGTCACGCGAGCCGTTCTAGACAACATGGGGAACAATGACAACTCCCCACAGCTGGTGCCCTAAATAGCTGGTATAGACAGTGGAGGAAATATTATCTGTGGTCCAGAAGAGCCATGTAGACAATGTCAAGGCAGTGTAGAAAATGGATAAGGGAGTGGGTGTAGACAATGGGGAAGCAGTGCTGATGGGGAGAAGCAGTGTAGCACTGTGAGGAAGGCCAGTGTAGACAGCTGCCCAGGGAAGCAGACGTAGGCAAAGTATAGGGGCAGTGTAAGCTGTGCTCAAGAGGCCGGTATAGACCATGTGATGTATCAGTGTAGACAGTGGCTAGGGAGCCAGGGTAGATGACCTGGGTAGCAGCCTTGACTGTGGCCTAAGTAGCTGGTGTGGACAATAGGGACGGTGTTGTCAGTGGCTCAGGGCAGCTGGTGTGGACAAGGAATGTGGGGTGGGTAGCCAACAGTCAGGGGAGTGAGTATCGATGACAGAGGCGTGTCAAGAGTGTCCCGGGAGTCAGTGTAGAGGAAGGGGCAATGGAGGCAGCTTGGCAGCAGTTTTCTCCCTTTCTGGCCTGCACCTGGGCACACTTACAAAACACGGTGAGGTTCACAGGCAGCAAGTGGGGCTCTTTGAAGCTCTCGTGGTCCACTCTGCAGGTGATGTTCTTGCCGTCCACTTGGCTTGAGGGCACCACGCTAAAGACACTGGTGACCGTGAACGTGCCAGGCAGGGGCCCCCCTACCTGGCTGTTATTGACTGTTCCATTTAGGTGTGAGAACCAGGTGATTTGGGCAGCTGGGCGACCCCCTGTGGACATGCAGCGGGCCACAGGCACAGGCTCTGAGGTGAACAGGCTGGGTGGTTCCATCTGTGGTTCCGCTGTGTTCTGGGGCTGAACTGGGAGAGAAGCAAGCAGGACAGGTTACTTCTCACTAGCAGTCACCCAACCAACCACTCAGCAGCAGAAGAGGGGTGTTCATTAAGGGTACAGGATGGTATAGTTCAAACTCCAGCTCTGTCCCTGAGCAGCTGGGTGGCCTTGGGCAGGTCTATGCCTCAGTTTCCTTGTCTGTCAACTGGGGATAATGATGGAGTCACAGGCAATGAGAATTTGCTGGTACTTGGCACATAATAAGTGCTCAATAAATATGATTTGATAGGCAGCCTGGGGACGCAGCAATGACCAAGACAGGCCTGGCCCTGCCTTCAGGGGGTGCACAGCCCAAGAAGAAGACAGACTCTTGCCTGGGCAGGGATGACTCAGGATCAGTAGAGCTGGAATAGGGGAGCCCAGAGGGTGCCTGAGTCTGGGGTGGAGGGTCAAAGAGGGCTCTGTGGAGGAGAAGAGGGCTGAGCCCTGGCAGGTCTGTCTGACTCCAAAACCACCTTGACCCAGACACCTTGTGATTCCCATACCTGAGTTCCTTTCTAATGACTGTGTTATTATTTACTGAAGAGTTCTTAATCTGACTCACAGTTTCTGTTTTACCCTCCTCTTAATTAATGCCTGAAATCCCAGGCTTGTGGGAGTGACAAGACTTGGTCTTGTGCGCTGTGCCAGGCACTGTTCCAAGTCCTTAACACTTCACGAGTTACTTATGCACAGGCTGGAAAAATTTCCAGCACATAAGTCAAAAAAGAAAAAAAGTCAGCTCTTACTATTCCTCACAGCAATTTTCATCCCACAGATGAGAACACTTGAGGCACAGAGACTTCTTGCTCAGGTTTCAAGAGGTGGACACTATAGTTCCAGGGGGCCAGAAAACGCTCCTCTGCAGGCTGTCAGGATCCCTGCTCTCCCGTCTGTCTGTTTCAGCCTTCTCCCTCTTCAGTAGGCGAGTGAGGACTGATAGCTATAAGGCCCTCTGTGGACCAGTCCACAAAAACCTCTGTTCTAAGTGCTTCACCGGACAAGCCCACGAGGACCCTCAGGACCTTTTATAGATGACAAAAGGAGGGGCCCAGGCTGGTGCTGTGGCTCACCCTGTGGTCCCAGCACTCTGGGAGGCCACGGGGGTTGGATGTCTTGAGCGGAGGAGTTTGAGATCAGCCTGAGCAAGAGCAAGACCCATCTGTACTAAAAATAGAAAAATTAGCTGGGCCTTGTGGTGGGTGCCTATAGTCCCAGCTGCTGTGGAGGCTGAGGCAGGAAGATCACTTGAGCCCAGAAGTTTGCTGTGAGCTATGAAGCCAGAGCACTCTAGCTGGGGTGACAGAGTAAGAGGAAGGAAGGGAGGGAGGAAAAAGAGAGAGGGAGGAAAAAGAGGGAGGGAGGGATGGGGGAAAGAAGGAAGGGAGGGAGGGAGGAAGGAAGGAGAGAAAACTCATCCATGCCCCCAGGACAGTCTGTTTTCAGTCTCCAAGTTCTTCACTCTGGAAGATCTAAGCTCTCTCCAGCCCAGGAGGAACCCCCAACAACCTCCTTCCACAAATGGCCCGCCCTCCTTTCCCACAGAATCCCTGCAGTGGAGGGACTCTCCCTCCCAGGCCCTCTTCCTCTTGGCCCAACTCCCGGCTCCTCTCGCGAAGTCCACCTCCCACCCGCTCCTGCTCACCCAGAACGCGCAGCCAGGTACTGTTGCTCGAGCTGCCCTGAGGGAACGTGGCGAACTGACAGGTGTAGTTGGCTTCATCCTCTACGCGCAATTGGGACACTACCAGCGACGCGTTGAGCAGGTTACTGCTCTTGGCCACGAACTCCAGCCGCTCCGGATCCGAGTACCAGGGGCCCCGCGCCGGGTGGAAGACCGCCAGGCTGCTGGGCTGCCCTGCCAGCTCCTGCCGCATCCATGTCACCTGCGTCACTTGCACGCCGGGCTCCAGCGGCTGCAGGTGGCACGTCAGCGTTACAGAGTCCCCCAAGAGGCCACACACCTGGGTGGCCGCCTGCACGCGGACGGTCCCGGTTCCTGCGGGGGTAGAGTGAGGGAACCGAGGTAGGATTAGACCCCTGATCTCCCGGCCTAGACAGTAAGGCCACGCACCTGGTCGTGTACCTGCACGCTGGAGCCCGGAACCCCCAGGCTGGGGAGGGGAGAGGAATCCAGGTCGGGGCAGGGGAGAAGGGTTAGGGTGTCCAGGGTGAGTCTGTAACCGGGTACGGCCCTATGGCTCCTTCACCGCAGCTGTCTTGACAGTATTTTCTATTATCGTATTTTCTCCATTTCCCTATCATCGATTTTAAAAATTGTGGTAAATATTGTGGTTTAAAATATTAAATTTACCATTTAATCCATTTTACCACAAAATCCATTTTAATCCATTTACATTGGTGGCCATTAAGTACCTTCACAATGTAGGACCACTACCCTTACCAATATCTAGTTAAGTTTACCATTTACCGTATATACTCGAGTATATATGGTAAGCCACTTTAACACTTTAAAGTGTACGATTCAGTGGCCATTAAGTACCTTCACAACGTTGTGCAAACATTACCATCCTCTTTCCAGAAACTTTTTATAGCCCCAGTGCTATTTTAAGACACCGACTTGTGATTTACAGCACTACTCCTTGAGAATGGTTAGAGTATTGCCAATGTGGAAAAAACGAGAAGAAACTCTTGGTCTTAGAATCCACAAAATACGGTATTACTCTGGGTGAACTAGGGTTAGGGATCTGCACAGGAAGGAAAACAATTAGCCCAGGGGTTTTAAGTCATTTCAAATCTCGGTTTTGAGGCTTCAGGCAGGTTACTTAACCTGTGATTCTTTTTCCTACTTTGTAAAACAGAACTTATAACAGTGAACACTCACAGGATGCTTACACAGATCAGCGGCTATTCTGAGGGCATCTGTCTTGGCATTTAATCCTCAAGCACAGCTGCCGTAAACATCACTTTATATATGGGAAAGAGAAACAGCGTGCGGTTTCCTCCAAATCACAAAGGGATTAGCAGTAGAACTGCGATATGAACTTGGGCGTCTGTACTCGGAGCCTGACCTCTAATCCACCAGACACTATCTGAAAATCTGTGTGCCTTGGGCCCCAGCAGAGAGTAGGTCTTCATGTGTTCGCTCTTATGGACATTAATACTACACATTCTCATATATAAAATAATAAGATTTGGAGAAGGTGGGCACGTGTAAAGTTCTTTGAACTGCAGCCCTGGTGCTTGGGAATATTAACCCTTGATTCCAGGGAGCCAGAATCTGTAGCTGTGGACCCTTGTGCAGGTGGTTTCACTCCTGTCTCAGTTTTCTCTCTGTGAAATGGAGGTGGCACTGGGTGAGGTGGCTCACACCTGTAATCCCAGCACTCTGATTGCCTGAGCTCACAAATTCGAGACCAGCCTGAGCTAGAGCAAGACCCTGCCTCTAAAAATAGCTGGGTGTTGTGATGGGCACCTGTAATCCCAGCTCTGGGGAGGCTGAGGCAAGAGAATTTCTTAAGTCCAGGAGTCTGAGGTTGCTGTGAGCTGTGACACCATTGCACTCTACCAGGGGTGACAAAGTGAGACTCTGTTTCAAAAAACAACAACAACAACAACAAAAAAAAAAACCCGGGGTGATAATTGGAGTTGTTGGTAGGATTAAATGATGAAATAAATGATGGTAAGAATAAGTGAATATTATAATTATGATAAATTATGAGGAAGAAGCAACAGGGAACAGCAGACAAAGGTGCTTGGACAGTGCTAGGTGAAGGGAGGGCACAGTGGGGGCACCAGGTAATTGGGAGGTGGTGAGCATGCTCTGGCATTTGGAGTCTGATTTTTTTTTTGAGACAGAGTCTCATTATGTCACCCTCCATAGAGTGCTGTGACATCACAGCTCACAACAACCTGAAACTCTTGGGCTTAGGTGATTCTCTTGCCTCAGCCTCCCAAGTAGCTGGGACTACAGGCGCCCTCCACAATGCCTGGCTATTTTTTGTTGTTGTGGTTGTCATTGTGGGTGAATGGCCTGGGCCAGCCTTGGTGCATGTGGCTGGCGCCGTAACCACTGTGCTATGGGCACTGAGCCATGGGGTCTGAGTTTGAATGTGAGTTCTACCATGGACTTGATATGTGGCTCTGAGTAAGTGAAGTTTTAACCCAGACCCCAGGCCCCAGACCAGCATCCTCATCCCCTCCACATTACTTTGAGTCCAGCATTGCTCAGCATCCTCCCCACACATAGACTTACAAGGTAGATCTCCCAAACCCCCATTTTATCGAAACAGAGAGCTTAAGTAACTTTCCTGATGTCATACAGGTATTAAATGTCAGGGCTGAGTTTTGAATCGAGGGCTGTCTGACTTCAAAGCTATGAATCCTCAGCCCTTGGAATACTGCCCTGTACCTAGTAGGTGCTTAATAAATGTGTGTGGGATGGACATATGAATTTAGGAATGAATGAATGGCCAGGCCCTTGGGTCAGACATTTGAGGTCAGAGGAGGATGGGGTCCTGTGCTACTGTCCCTCCCCCTATCAGCCATCTTCCTGTAGATTCAGTAGGCTGTAGAGATGTGACTTGGGTGTGCAGGAGCTCGAGATAAGGTAATCCAGTGAGTCACCCTTGGCTGATTTTTCCAGACTTACCAGCCTTTCAGGGAATCTCTGTACCCAACTCCACCCACTTCCTGGCCGCGGCTGAAAGGAGAGTCTTGCCTCCTCCACCGCGACAATCCCCCCAGCGGCGGAATTGAGTGGGGGTCGGGACGAAGGGTAGAGCCGGCAGCCTTGGGGACCCTGAGGGCCGAGTGCCCGGCTGGGCGCGGAGTGGAGGTGGAGGGGAGCAGGGCTACAGGACGGCGTGGGCTTCACTCACCTGCCGGAGGTATATAGAATAGCCACAGAAGTGACGGGGGCAGCAGCAGCCACGCGGAGGGCACCGATCCGGCCATGCCGAGCCTCCTCTGGGCCCCTGGGTCCCGGGACAGGGGACGCGGCTCCTCCTCGCTCGCCGGCGTCCGCTCCCTCCGCCTGGGTCGCAGCAACTACGACTCCGGATTCCCGAGCTCTCCTCAGGAATCCCCTGGGGGCCGCAGCGCCAGTGCCTGGGGGCGGGAAGGGGAAACCCGCTCCTGTGTCCACACTGGTGGACCAGGAAAAAAGGAGGAGCTTGCGGCGGAGGCCGCCGCGGTTGGCAGTCCCTGAGTCACTGCGCCCTCTCTCTGCGCCTGCTCCGTGGGCACCTGCTGCGCGACGCTTCTGATCCGAGGACCCCCACTTTACTCGCGGGAATCTGAGGCGCACGGAGAGAGATTCCGCAACTTGATGAAGGCTGGCGGCTGCTGAGCGGCAGAGCTGAGATTCACCGCTCGTCATCGGACAGATCCTGAGCTCTTAACCTCCAGGCTGTCCTTCCACTCAGCCTAAACCCATGGGCTGTGGCGTCAGAAAAGGCCTGGGCTCATATTGGGCAAGGTACTTCTCCCCAAGGGGCTTCAATTTCCTTATCTGAAAAACGGGCATGATAATATTTACCTCACAGCGCAGTTTGTAAGCCTTGAACAAGAAACTGTTTAGCCCAGTTTCTGACATACAATTTGTACTTGAAAAATACCAGCTATGGTGGCAATGACAGCAGCAGCAACGACAGTTATTGTTGCTGTAAAGTTGCCATCAAAGAATAATGTTCATGAGAACGATATTCATTCATTCTCCATTAAACGTATTTATTGAGACACGCAGAATTCCAGGCACTAGAGAAACAGTAGAATGTAACACGGACATTCTACTGTTCATTTTTTATCCTGGAGGTGGGAGAGACAGCCCATAAACAGAAGAATATGCAAAACACCATCACGTCTGGGGGCAGTAAGGGCTGTGGAACGCACACAGTAGGGAAGGGGGCGAGAGAGAAACACAGAAAAATAGTAACAGAGGACAAGAGCCAGAGGGATGAGAGACAGAGAGGTGAGAGAGACAGAGGCACAGGATAGACAGAGTGGGAGGAGAAATGAGAGGTGACAGAGAGTCAGACACTCAGAGATGGAGCCAGAGAGACTCCTGCCTTTCCCCCTCAGCTTCCTCCCCACCTCCCCCCATCCGTCCTGGCCAGGGTCTTCATTCCACCTAGAGCTCCAGTTCCTTGGCTGATATCCTTATATGTCTATAAAATTCCTTATTTAGGTTTGGCTAGTTTGGAGGTTTCTGTCCTTGGCTGCCCTCTCTGACTTGAATCTAATGCCTGCTCACGGCTGTCCAATGCTTAGTATCTCTCACCCTGAATGAATGTAGGTGAATTTCTGAATGGAAACATAGAGGCTGGTCTCCTGGAAATCTCTGAATTTTCTGGCATCTCATTCTGCCTAGTTATTTCCAAATTTGGGAAGCTGTGGCTGCTGTTATGTTCCTCCTCTGGACGATGCTGTCACCATCTGGAGTTACCCCACCTCTCAGAGTGCTGGGTGGACAGAGGTTGACCCCCAACCTGCTAATGTTTGGGTTTCACATTTAGGGTCCCCTCCCTCATCCTCTGCCTCTTCCTCACTGGGTGTCTGATTCCTTGGTGACAGAAATGGGGCACTTCCCTGGGTGAGGGACTCTTCTATAAATGGAACTTTATCCTGGAAGTGAGAACAATGTAACCTAAATATTGTATCCTCATATTAATTTGAATAAAGTTTAAAAGGAAAAAAAGAAAAAAGGAAATGGGGCACTGGCCTAAAAACAAACCATTAAAGCCTTGGACTTGAACATATTCCACCTAATGAAAATGATACAGACTCTCAGCAAAGTCAAGGAAGGGTCAAGAGCCAAGGATGGGTAAAGGGTAGGATGGAGTCAGAGATGTGGTCAAGACATGGGAGGGTCTGAGAGATGGGACTAGGATGTGGTGAGGGTCAGCCAGATGAGGAGGGGCTTTGGTGCCTGGTATTGCTGGGTCCCTTCAAAAAATGGGTCAACAGAGACTGATACATAGGAAACCCCAAAGGTCCCTGTTGTCAAAATGGCTGAGTTAGTCTGGGCATGGTGGTTCATGGCTATAATCCCAGCACTTTGAATGCTGAGGTTGGAGGATTGCTTGATGCCAGGAGTTCAAGACCATCCTGAGGATTGGCACCCGTAGCACAGTGGCTATGGCGCCAGCCACATACATTGAAGTTAGCAGGTTCAAACCCAGCCCAGGCCAGCTAAACAACAATGACAACTGTAACAAAAAATAGCCGGACGTGTGGTGGGCACCTGTAGTCCCCACTACTTGGGAGGCTGAAGCAAGAGAATCGCTTGAGTCCAAGAGTTTGAGGTTGCTGTGAGCTGAGATGCCACGGCACTCTACCCAGGGCGACATAGTGAGACTATGTCTCAAAAAATAAAAAAAATAAAAAATAAAAAGACCATCCTGAGCAAATTAGGGAGACTCTGTCTCTACAAAATATTAGCCAGGTGTGGTAGTGTATACCTGTAGTCCCAGCTACTCTGGAGGTTGAAGCAGGAGGATGGATTACTTGAGCCCAGGAGTTTGAGGTTGCAGTGAGCTATGATGACATGACTGCACTCTAGGCAAGGGGACAAAGTGAGACACTGTCTCAAAAAAAAAAAAAAAAAAAGGCTGAATTAAATAAAATGTCTTGTGTGTGTGTGTGTTTTGTTTGTTTGTTTTTTGAGACAGAGTTTCACTATGTTGTCTTGGGTAGAGTGCCATAGCATCACAGCTTGCAGCAACCTCAAACTCATGGGCTTGAGTGACTCTCTTCCCTCAGCCTCCCAAGTAGCTGGGACCACAGGTGCCTGCGATAATGCCCGGCCATTTTTTGTTGCAGTTGTCATTGTTGTTTAGCTGGCCCAGGCAGGGTTCAAACCCGTCAGCCATCATGTATGTGGCTGGTGCCCTAACCACTGTGCTATGGGTGCCAAGCCTAAATAAAATGTCTTGCTTAAGGTCTGGATGAGGATGGGACAGAGGGAAATTGCTGCCATTTGGAATGAGAGGGTTAAGCCAAGGAACTGTACAATTCACCTGACAACCCTGTCCTGACCCGTCCCCACCCCTGAGCCCCGGGAAGTGGTCTGGCATCTCAGTGAAATGACTTTCCTCTGGTTTCTACAGCTCCTTGGCCTTCCCTGTCTTGGGTTTTTTGTCCCCTGTATTCATTCAGTCACACATTTACCAAGCACCTACTATGTGCTAGGTCCTGTTCAAGGTTCTGAAGATGCAGCATGAACAAGAGACAAAGTCCCTGCCCTCCTGGAGCTCCAACGCTGGGATGGAAGTGGGGAGAGATAACATCAAGGTACATGGGTACTATATCAGAGCGTGGTCAAGGCCACGAAAAAAAATAAGGCAGGGTGAGGAGATGAACAATGTCTTCAAAACCCCTCCTTTGTGGCTGATCAACATTTTAGACCTCCACTTTCCCTAATGTGTCCTTTCTTCCTAAGGGGGAAACTAAAAAATGCACGGCTTTAGTGTTTTTTTGCAGGAGGCTGCAAGTCTTGATTCTCTAATAGATTTGCATTTGGCAGTGACAAGGCAGGTTGGCCAGGTGTGTGGGGAAATTGCTGGAACTGCTCATGTGGGAGGCCTGGTAGAGAAAGGTGGTGGGGACCATTCACACCATTTTCACAGGGAACTCTGGAGCTGATAGTGTGGATATTGCCCTGGAATTATGCAGCCTAGTAGCCCTGCTTCTGGTCCTTTGAAATGAGGATGGGCTGAGGTTCCTGGAGTCCAATCCAGAGACATCCTCGTGGGATGCTGACCATGGGTTCTCCTGTACAACTCAGTCTCTCCCTCGGGTCTTCCCCAGAGGTTCTGCAAACTGTGGCACCTATTAGCTTTTCTGCTGTGACTAGCCAGTGGTGTCTATTGTTTATAACTGAGACTGGGTAATAGAGAATTCTGGAGAGGCATAGGCTAGTGTAGTGTGGTCAAGGAACGTTTGGTTGAGTGTATTGTTGTTCCGAAGTTACTTGCTGCTCTCCTTGCAAGAGGGTTCTACTGCCCTGCCCTGCGGACAGCAGGCTTGGTCACGTGACTTGCTTTGGGCAATGAAATGTGAGCAAAAGTGGCTGATTCTGAGCAGAAGTTTTGAAGTTGTGGCCTAGTTTGTTCACTGTTCTTCTCCTTCTGTCAGGATCACTGCCTGTCTCAGATAGGATTGCTCCTTCAACCACAATCCTGGGAAGAAGGAGACGGATAGAGAAGAGCCACAGCCAACCTGCAGCTGATGTGTAACATGAGTCAGAAATTGATGATGTCAGTCAACCAAGATTTTGGAGTTATTACTGCAGCAAAATCTAGTGAGAGCCGACTGACAGAAAAATCATCTCTGAGCTGGTGAGCTTAAACAGAGCTCTAAATGAAGCAAGTGCAGAAAATGGGGACAAGTATTTCAGGTACAGGGCACAGCAAGTGCAAAGGCCTGGAGGCAGGAACCTCCAAAGGGACCAGTGTAGCTAGATGGTGAAGGGAGTGGGAGACAGCATCCTAGAGATAAGAAGGGGGTTAGATGTTATCTGCCTATTAGACCATAGTAGGTAAAGAAAATACATTTTAGGGAGGTGGGATTTGGCGGGGGATCTGTCTGACTGCTGTATGCATAACAGGCTGTAGGGGGCGCCTGTGAGAAGTGGTTGGATTCTAGATGTAAATATTTTGTATTTGTTCAAAATACAAAAGATAACAAAGATGTATTTGAGGGACAAAGGGATTTGCTGGTGGATTGGATCAGGGGTAGAGGAGAGAGAAGTCACAGAAAACTTTCAGATTCTGGCCTGAGGAAGGAAGGAGTTGCCTTCAACTGCCATGGGGAAAGTGGTCAGAGAAGCAGTCTAGGAAGGAAAAGCACGTTTAGCTCTGGGCACATCTGCTTGATGCCCTGTGTCTCCCTGCCAAGACTCTACATTCCTTGACTGATAGAACCAGCTGTAGATATTTTTTCACTCAGGTGCTGAAATGTTGTTTGTTTATTTTATTTATTTATTTATTTTAATATTTATTGATTTATTTACTTATTAGAAATAGGGTCTCATTCTGTCACCCAGGCTAGAGTCAGTGGTATCGTCATAGGTCACTGCAACCCTCAACTCCTAGGTTCAAGTGATCCTTCTGCCTCATCCTCTTGAGTACTTGGGACTACAGGAATGCACCACTACCCTCCTGGCTAATTAAAAAAAATTATTAGTAGGGCACAGTGGTTCATGCCTGTAATCCTAGCATTCTGGGAGGTCAAAGTGGGTGGATTGCTTGAGCTAACGAGTTCAAGACCATCCTGAGCAAGAGTAAGACCCCGTATCTAAAAATAGCTGGGTGTTGTGGCCTGTAGCCACAGCTATTTGGGAGGCTGAGGGAAGAGGATCTCTTGGGCCCAAGAGTTTGAGGTTGCTGTGACCTATGATGCCATGGCACTCTACCTGAGGTGACAAAGTGAGACTTTGTCTCCAAAAAAATTTTTTTTTAATTTTGTTTTTTTAAGGGTGAAATATCTTTTGAAAAAGTTAAGGGTAGCGCCTGTGGCTCAAAGGGGTAGGGCGCCGGCCCCATATGCCGGAGGTGGTGGGTTCAAACCCAGCCCCAGCCAAAAACTGCAAAAAAAAAAAAAAAAAAGAAAAGAAAAAGTTAAGAAAGTGAATGGATATTTCTGTTAGGCCTATTATAAGTCCTTGGAGTTCATTCTATTAATTCTGTGGCTTCCCAAATTCTGGACCCAAGAGAATACTCTGGAAGCTTGTGTAATTAAGCAGACATGAATCTATGTCCTTATTCTTCCCGCTCCTATCGAATAAATGAAATGGTAGCATTGTTCTGTCTCTTCCTGTTTTTCACTTAGCAACATACCTTGGTGATTTTTCCATCTGAGGACACATACAAGCTTCCTAATTCATTCATTCATTCATTCATTCACAACTATATTGTATTTCGTTGCATGAATGCACCATAATTTTTGAACCCATCTTCAGGGGATGGGCCTCTTGGGGGTTTCCAATCCTTGTATTTGCAAACTGTACTGCCCTGGGTCACCATGTCCATGTCATTTCCCATGTGTCTGACAGTACCTACCTGTCATATACATTCCTAGAAGTTGATTTTCCCATCAAAGGGCATACGCATTTGTGGTTGTATTTATTTATTTCTTTAAAGACAGCTTCTCACTCTATTGCCTGGGGTAGAGTACCCTTGCATCATACCTCACAGCAACCTCAAACTCTTGGGCTGAAGCAATCCTCTTGCCTCAGCCTCCCAAGTAACTGGGACTACAGGCGCCTACCACAATGCCCAGCTATTTTTTAGTAGAGACGGAGTCTCACTCTTGCTCTGGCTGGTCCATCTTGAGCTCAAGCAATCCACCCACCTTGGCCTTCCAGAGTGCAAACCATTGGTTCAAATTTTGCTTCCACCAGTTAGTAGCTGGTGATTCTAAGCAACCTGTATTGCTTCTTTTGCCTCTTTTTTTCTCATCCATAAAATAGGGCATCATAAAACTATGTGATGATGGTTAAATAAGTTATTTAGAAATAAATTATATGGTTAAAATGCTATTTATTTAGCTGCTCAACAAATGGCAACAGTTATTATTTGTGTCCTGGGGCTCGTGGAGACCACTTTGTATTACCCTGCTGGGCATCCCTGATTAGAGACTACTGCTGTGGGCAGTAGGGAGCTATAGAGAATTTTATACAGGGTAGGGAACCTCATTGCAGTTAAATTACATGTTTCTGACATGGAAATGGTAGTGACAACCCCTGTGCTGCCTTTGTGTGTATGTGTGTCATCATGAGGATGGACAGAAAGCAGGGTGGTAGTGTTGGTGAGGGCAAAGCTTCCATCCTCTATACTCAGAGGCTAAGCATGAAAGAGCTGGGAAAGAAAATGCTGAAAACAGCAACCACTTGCGTGTCCTTCCCCGTCACCAGCTACCAGAGCTGGCATTTTCCATCCTGTATCTCCCACCAGCCCCCCTCCCATGCCGATACCCACATGCATTTGGGGCGCAGTGGTACTTTCCCTCCCTCCTCCCCCTTTAAATCCCCAGACCTTTCAAGGCCCAGGGAAGGAAATGAAACCTGCCCTCCCCATTCCTGGCTGCTCACTGATGACTAATCAGAGCCACGCCCTTTAGTTGATCTGTTTTCCCCCTTTGCCTGTCAGCCAGTGGAAACTCTTGCAGTCATTCTTAAGTCACCGGGGTTTCTCATCTTCAGGCTTTTGCACTTACTGTACCCTTCGCCCAGAACGCTTTTCGGGTCTCAGCTGGCTCATTCCTTCCTCCAGGAAGCCCTCTGGGACTCCCAGGCTGGGCAATGCCCTGTCTAGTCTCCCCTTGGCCCCAGGCTGCCCTGTCTCAGCACTTCCCACTCTGAGGGATGGGCCTGTAAGTTTCATGGCAGCTGGGCCCAGGGCTGTATAACTCAATTTCATCTGTAAAATGCAGCTAGTAATAGTCCTTAGGGTTTGGGAAAATAAACAGGAACGACACATTAAAGCCTGTTGGTGCAATACTTAGCAAATTTCACCCTCTAAGACCTGGCTGCTCTTGTTATTAATGATCTTAATGTGTCCTTTGGTACTGCTGACCCCTCCCACAGGATACCCTCCTGGATCCCTCTTCTGGGCTCTCACATCCCAGCCCTGACCATTCTGAGTCATTAGTTACAATCTAGGGCAGGTTTGTCTCTCCCACCGAACTGTGATTACCAGGAAGGCAGGGCCAGAGCTGTTGTGGTCACCACTGTGTTCCTAGCACTGCCTAGCACAGGTCCCTACACAGACCAGGCACTAGAGGAAGGTGTGTTGAATGAATGGATGAATGAAAGAATGGCTTTAGCAATTATTTGATCTCTGTTTGTTGCACATCTATCAATCCTCTCTCCCACTCTAGCAGTACTGTTATGTCCCACAACTATGTTGTTAATGCTGGAATTTAGAGAAAACTTACGAAGGTGTGTGTGAGAGAGAGAAAGAGAGAGAGAGAGCTTAAGGAAGAGTTTCAGTTGTTCAAAGGAGGGAAGTTGGGGAGGGAGAGGGTTGAGAACTTGGACAAGAAACAGGGTGGATTTTGGAAATCTAGTCTGAAGACTCTGGAAGGGCAGAGACCATGACTGTTTTGTTTAGAGCTGTGTCTCTAGCATCTAGCAGAGAGCCTGTCGCATAGAAGGTGCTCAGCGAATATCTGTTGGGTAAATGAATGAACCAGACATTGTTAAAACACCCTAGGGATCTTGCTGTCTCTATAATGTGAAACATAGCATGCTGTGAGCAGGCCTTGAGTCTGGAGTAAGGTTCTTTTGGTCCGTTCAGGGAGTAGAGAGAGTAAGAGACACTGCTGATGGGCAGAGGAATCTATTCCAAGTTCTCAGCAGACATCAAAAATTGATGCAGACACTCCTTGATGGCAAACATGGTACCAGAAATTAATAATAGATGAAAGGACTTCTTCCTGGGGAGCAAATGTAGGTTTTTGTTCTCAACATAGTGCTACTGAGCAGTCACTACCAATCTATTTAAAATGGTAAATTGAGAAAAAATATATTTGTCTACTCTGGAAAAAATGGATGTAAAAAATAAGACTGGAGGAGAGAAATTATGGCCAGAGGCTATAGCTAGAAGTTCCTTGTGGGTTTGGCACCTATATTTCAGCTGCTAGGGTGCTAGCCACATACACCGGGGCTGGTGGGTTCGAACCAGCAATTACAACTACAAAAAAAAAAAAAAAAAAAAAAAATAGCCAGGCGTTGTGGTGGGCACCTATAGTCTCAGCTACTTGGGAGGCTGAGGCAAGAGAACTGCTTAAGCCCAAGAGTTTGAGGTTGCTATGAGCTGTGACACCACGGCACTCTACCAATGCCAACATAGTGAGACTTTGTCTCAAAAAAAAAAAAGTTCCTTGTGCATTTGACTCCTTGTTCATTTACCTTTTCTTGCCTTCAAGGTCATGGCTCACCCCACAGGGACAGAAAAGAGGTGGGTTACTATTTTACAGCCTGTCTCAGAACTTCTGGGCCTTAGAAAGGATTCAGCATTCATTCATTCACTCATTCATTTGTTTAACAAATGTGTATTGAGTGTCCATTACGGCCAAGCACTGCTGCGGGTGCAGGAGGTAAAAAGGACAGTGAAGGGCAGACCGAGCTCCTCCATTCTGAGCAGACACACATTGTCAAAACATCACTCAAACACTTCTAAAATGGCAACTTTTGACTGAAGTTGAGTTTGTACATATGTTGAAACAGTTAAATTTGCCAGTTAACCTGTAATAGCCTCTGTTCATAAATGCAAGTTGTATGGAAGTCAGATGTTTGTAACTTGGGAGTTTGTAGTATACTTGGATAGAGAAGAAAATTCCAGTTTCTTGTTTTGGCATTCTGCCTGGATATAAACTGCGTGATATCTACATATTCACCTCAATTTTCTTAGCTAATGTCTCTTACTTTTGACAGTGCTTTGTTGTTTCTGGAAGTTGTCCTTTTCCCCTGTCTGGAATTTGGGATATAATTTTGCTTGTTGGCTTACACTTTCACCGTAGCCCAATTCATTCATATCTCAGTGTGGCCACAGGCTCTCTCCTGACTTCTGGTCACTATTTTTTTCCTCCCAAATCAAGAACATCCAACCTTGTTTTTTCAATGGCATTTAAGTCTTTGAATTTATGGCTTAAACTTCAGTCTAATCCTAAAGGATTAGACTGGGCAGCAAGAAACAGAAGAACTAAAACAATAGTGGTATGAGTAAGATAGACATTTGTTTCTTCTTTTATGTAAAGAAATCCAGAGGTGTTTGGACTAGAAGTAACTGGGTGGCTTCAAAGAGTCTTTGGGCACTAATTTTTTGAGTGGTGTGTTCATAAACCTATCCTATAAAAAAAAAATTCCTGATTTATAGTGTTTTCCAATTTCTGTTTTGTAAATACCACCACCACAGTTGATCTCAAACTACCAATGTGTCATCATTGAATGTGATGATGGGAAGAGATGTGCACAATCAGCTCTCACCAGCTGGCATAAGCTGGGTTCAGTGGCACTGTGTCTGTCCTCCTCCACAAGTGACACAGACCTCATGATGTACTATGGCTGCTCAATTCCAGCCATCACATTCTAATTCCTAACTATAGAAGGAAAAAAAAGAGTGCCTCTTCCCTTTAAGAACACTTTCTGAAAGTTACAGGCACTTCTCATGTTTTCTTGACCAAAATGTAGTCACATGGCCATGCCCAGTGTCAGGGCAAACTGGAAAATGTGGTTTTCTCTTCTCTTGGACACCATGTGCCTAGCTAAACATCAATGATTCTATTACTATGGAGAAAGTAGAAAATGAAATTCTGGGGTCCAGAGAGCAATCTCTACCACTACTGGCCAGATTAGGCCATTCTGCTGCAGTGAGATGATCATTTGCCTTCCTCTTGGGGTTTAGATAGCAGCTCCAGATGCTTAGCCCTGATTTTCTGACAGAGAGTAAGAGGAGTTTGGCTTGGGTTATTTCCCCTAAACTCCTGCTTGGAGAAGGCTTTGTGACTCAAGCAATGCTTCCATTTTTGAGTCTTTGAATATTTCCAGGTGTGTGATTTTGGTCTCTTGTTCATTCACTCAACAAACATGTATGCAGCACCTACTGTGCCCAGATGCAGGTCATGGAGCTTATAGTCTAGTGCAGTGATTTTCAATCAGTGTGCTGCGGCACACCAGTGTGCTGTGAGAGGATGTTAGGTATGCCGGGAAAAATTTTTAAAGACCATTAATTAAATTATTTTCAAGGACTGGGTACGGTGGCTTGCCTGTAATCCCAGCATTTTGGGAGGCAGAAGCAGGTTCATCAGGAGTTTGAGAACAGCCTGAGCAAGAGTGAAACCCCATTTCTACTAAAAATGGAAAAACTACCCGGGTGTTGTGGCGGGCGCCTGTAGTCTCAGTTACTTGGGAGGCTGAGGCAAGAGAATCTCTTGAGCCCAGGAGTTTGAGGTTACTGTCAGTTACTATGATGCCACGGCACTCTACCCAGGGTGACTGAGTGAGACTCTGTCTCAAAATAAATAAATAAACAAATAAATAAATAATTTTCAGAAGAAATTCAAAGCACAGTAGTCATATTCTTTTTTTTTTATTCTTTTTTTAGATTGGTATGATTTAAGTGTGCCACAGAAGTTTGACTATAGGTTCAAGTGTGCTATGAGATAAAGAAGGTTGAAAAACACTGGTCTAGTGGATGAGATACATGTTTTTTTTCTTTTGTTTGTTTTGTTTTTTTGTAGTTTTAGCCGGGGCTGAATTTGAACCCTCCACCTCCAGTATATGGGGCTGGTGCCCTACTCCTTGAGCCACAGACGCCACCCAAGGATGAGATACATGTTAAGTAATCACACAAATAAATGTTTAGTGACATACTGTGACAAGTGGGATAAAGGAGAACATGCAATGACAGCTTAACTAGGGGGCTGGATTTATAGTAGGGGTGGTCAGGAAGGTCTTTTTGAGGGCATTTGCTGTTTCCTTTTTTTTTTTTTTTTTTTTTTTTTGCATTCAGAATTACAATGATTCTCAGCTGTGGCTTTGGCCAGAGGCCAGCTGGAGCTGCTGCTTGCTGCAGGCTGCTGGCTGAGGTGGTGGCTGCCATGTTATCTCTGAGACCCAACCAGGCTAAGAGCTACAGAAACCAGCTAGCTACTTTTCTGTCACCACTCAGGCAGGAAAAGATTAACTTCTTCCTTGCCAGAGGAGGGACGTGGGAGGAGGGAACGGTGTGGTAGGACACCTGGGCTGGGAAAGAAAATGGAGAGGTATCTGGGGCTTCTGAACAAGTCTGGACCCTTCCAGAAACCAGGGCAAGGCCCCCCAGGATGGCCCCAGAATCAAGAATCAGCATTCTACACACTTGGGTGCTGGGATATTTATTTTAACAATTAGGATTTAGAGCTGTGCTGTTTAACACAATAGCCACTAGCCAGAGGTGGCTATATAAATTAAAATTAATTAAAAGTAAATAAAAAATTCAGTGGCTTAGTTTCACTATCCGCATTCTAAGGGATCAACAGCCGTATGTCTCAGGCAGCACTGTATTGGACAGTGGAGATATGGAACATTTCCTTCCTTCACTGCAGAGACTTCTGTTGAACGACACTGGTCAGGGTCATGGGCTTTGGAATTGGGCAGACTTGAGTTGGCATCACATGTGGCTGTGTGATCTTGGGGAAGTCACTTCCCTTCTCTGAGCCTCACTTTATCCTATGCACTTGAGCACAGTGACATCTACTTAATATAGAGAAGGGGTAAGGTGGATCTGGCCTCAGGGAAGGAGCAAAACAGGGCAGTGGGATGATTGGGAAGGAGATTTCAGAGCCAAACAGCCTGGTTGAATACTAACTCCACTATGTGCTCCTGAGACTCACTTGCTTTGTCTGTAGAATGGGTGTGCATTCTTCTTTGCTCAGTGAGTGCAGTGAGGATATGACACAGGAACCACATATACATAGCCAGTGGCTGACATGTGGAGAAGCCTCAATAAATAAGATTTGAACTCAAGTCTACCATCATTGCTAATCACAATGCCATGTTAGGTGGCACTGAACATTTCTCAAATGTGAGATATAACCACAGAAGAGCTTCATCCATATTTGTGTCCCGAGGGCTGCCATCTTTCAGAATCCTCCAGTGAATGGGGTATTAAATTTGAGAAGCTTAAAACTAAATAGTTGATCTTATTTACAAATGTGCCATAGATTTCTGGGGACCACCTCCCCAATTTCTCATGAAGAAAGCATTCATGAGAAAACATTCAGAAGGGTTGGCCAGGCCTGGTGCCTCACACCTGTAATCCTAGTTCTCAGGCGAGTGGATCACCTGAGCTTAAGAGTTCAAGACAAACCTAAGCAAGAGCAAGAGCAAGAGCCTGTCTCTACTAAAAATAGAAAAACTAGCCAGGTATTGTGGTGGGTGCCTGTAGTCCCAGCTACTGGGGAGGCTGAGGCAAGAGAATTGCTTGAGCCCAAGAGTTTGAGGTTGCTGTGAGCTGTGACACTATGGCAATCTAACCCTAGCCAGGGCAACAGAGTGAGACTTTGTCTCAAACAAGCAAACAAAAACAAACAAATAAAAAAAAAAAAAAAAAGAAAGAAGAAGTTGATAAACAACATAACGAATAAAGAACATCCATTTTAAAATAAAAGAAGTTTTTTCTTTTCTAAGAAGAGCAAAAATAAGTTGCATGTGTAGACGACATATTTGGGGTCTGCTCAGCTTACAAGACAAAGTTTCCCCCTGTTTTCTGAGTACTGAGCCCCCATAGACAGAGCTGAGTCTCAGCAACTCTGCTCGCATGAGGTCTTCCTGCCCTCTCCCAGCCACGGTGATGGGACCGAGTGGGGCCATTGGAGGCTTTCTTCAGGCATTTCTGACACAGGGCAAAGCAAGTCTATTTGGTCTGTTCCCTTGAACAAAGGTGCCGTGGACTTGGAAGCTCTGGGATGGTGTCTTTCTCCAGGTGGACAGAGAAACATCAAGTTCTTATCTGGGGAGAGAGAGAGAGGAAACTGTGAATCCATGTTCAGGGAGAACATGGGCGGGAGGGTGGGAGACTGAGAGAGACAGCCATGCACTCCTGCCTTGTGTCGTGAATTACAAAACGGGGCACAGATTCTTTCCCTTTCAGTAAGAAGTGGAGTCATCAAAAAAAAAAAAAAAAAAAAAAAAAAAAAGAAGTGGAGTCATCAGTTTCCCAACTCCTTGAATCTAGGTGGGCCACATGACTTGCTTGGCCAATGGAATATGGAGGAAGTGTTGATGCAATCCTGAGCTTGGGCCTCAAGGGGCCTTGCAGCTTCTGCCTTTGCCACGTGAGCAAGCTTGGGTTACCCTGCTGGAGGATTACAGATGACACGGAGGAGAGGCCCTCTCTGATGGGGCTGCTGGTTTGGTCTCTGTTTCCACATAGACAGCTCTGTGCCTTGTGGGGGCTGAGTGGGCATCACCTGTGGACAGAGGTGAGGGGAGAGCAGGAGGTACCTTTGGCTGTGGATGATGGTGAAGCCCACGCCCCCAATCAAGGCCATGGCTCCCAGAATTCCAGCCACAAGGAGGCCGATGGCAGACCCTCCTGACAGGGATAGACTGGGGTCCGGCTCGATGGGCTCAGCCTCTGTGGGATCCACGATGGCTTCTGGGGACAAAATAGGGATAAGATTGGCACAAATCCTTCTCCCTTCCTTTGCACCCCCCCACCTCCACTTCCACCATTCCACCTACTGACTGTCTCTTCAGCCCATCCCCTCCTCTCCACCCCCCAGCTCTCTTCCACCACAGTCCAGCCCACACCCATCTACCACCACATGGAAGCCAGAAGGAGCTCTCAAAAGCTCACACTTGACCCTGTTTCTCCCCTGCTCAGAATCCTGCTGTGGCTCGCCAGCATCCTGAGGCAGAAGCTGATCGCTCACTTAACCTTCAAGACCCTGCCACCTGGCCAGCCTCGTCTCTCCCACTCCCCTGCCCTTATAGTCCAGCTCCTCTGAACTCCACTTGGAGCTCCCCCTGGACCCTGGCCAGGAAGATGAGGCAGTTCACTGGGACCTGGCCTGGCCAAGCTTTCCCTTGCCCCGCCCCTGCCATGCCCATCCAGCTCCCACCCTGGCTTAGTTGTTCCTTGCTGCCCTAAATGCCCCCACCCCCACTGGCCAGCTCCTCTGGATTCTTCCAGTTCACTCCAAGCCATTTAGGATCACTTCCACCATACACAGGAGGAAACTGAGGCTTAGAGAGGGGAATCACCTGCCCCAAGTTACCCAGCCAGGAAGGCACAGGTGGAACTGAACCCAGTTTCAATCAGCTCCCAAACCACCTCTCTGATCCCAACAGCCTGTTGTTCTTGCATGGCTGCCTGGACTTTACCTGTACTACCACACATGCTAATAGCTACAAAATTAATGACACTAACAAGAACCTTAATTATAACAATGATATTGACTCACATTCACTGAGCACACGCCAGTGCTCAATAGTGCTAGGTGTTATCATTTGTAGCTGTTCACCTGCCTATCTCATTGAGTGCTCCTAACTACACAGGGAGGTGGGCACTATTATTTTTCCAATGTTATAGATGAGGACATTGAGGCACGGAGAAGTCAAGGTCCAAAGTCACACAGCCAGGAAGTGATAGAGCTGGAATTGAAATTCCCAAGCCCGTGCTCTGAGCCCGTCCTTATGCCATGATCTGCATTTTTGGCATGGCATGTCCTGAGGCTCAGAATGGCAAAAGGACTTCCCATGTTCACTCCGGGACCCAGGTCACCTGGTTCAGATCCTGAGTGGGCTTTTAGTACAGTTAACCTCTTTGGTGGCAGCTTGTCATATGAAAATGGGCTAATAATCCACAACCTGCCACGTAGATAGAAGAATGGAATAACATTTTGGCTACCAATGGTCTGAGGGGACGGCTTGTAGAAGGTGGCTTAACCTTCTGCCACAGGCCAGTGAGGGTGCATGGGCCTTGGGTGGGTGGAGGACTCACGTGGCAGCGAGACAGTCACGGGCTGGGAAGACAGCTGCTCTTTGCTGTTTGTAGCCGTGCACACGTAGGTGCCCAGCTGCTCCCAGGACAACCGCCGGATGAATAGCTTCTCCCCTGTCCCGCAAATCTTTCCATTGAGGGTCCACGTCTGCATGGGCTCGGGGTTCATTGTTGTCACCCACTCTAGGATCACTGAGTAGTTGAGGTCACTCTGGATGATACCCTGAATAGTTTCTGGGAATGTCAGCAGCGGCACTGTCTTGAAGCTGTCTGCAACAGAAAGCGAGGCCACGTGGGCAGAGGCCACGAAGAGAGGCTGGGCATTTCTCCTGCTCACCACAGAGGCATCCATTCATCCATTCATTTGCCCTTTAATTCACTGAGGAATGTGTTTGGAGAGCCTGGTCTATGCCCAGTGCTGCTCTAGGTGGTGTATGCAACAGAATCGTTGCTGGCCCACTCTGATGCCTCACCCTTACCACTTTCAACTGCCAGCGCCTGTATCTCATTGCCTGTGCCTGAGGGCTGTGCACAGAGTTGGCTGTGCACAGAGTTGGCTGTGCCCTGGAGGCAGCAGAGCAGAAGTGTGGGGAAAGAGCACAACAGGAGGAGAGGCTGCCACAGTGCCCAGCAGAGGCTGGCACGTAAATACTCCAGCTCCCTCGCCTTCAGGTGGGCTAGCTCTGAGGAGCTGTTCCACACCAGGGCCCTGAGTTCCCTGTGGGACTGTGATCCAGCTGCCCACAGTGACAAATGGTTAGAGAACACAGCTTGGCTTCTCTGCCTCACTTCCCCACTCCCCAGGTCTCCGCACCTCCCAAATAACCTGCCTGTGAGTTCTCACTTCTGGATCTGCTTCTAGGTGAACCAAGTCTGGGACACTGGGTCTTGGCTTTAAACAGATGCAGACAATTGAGTGAGGAGACAGTCACCAAACAGATGAAAGAATGTACAGCAGTGGTGGTGAGAGCTTGAGGAAAACTGCGGAGGGCTACAGGCTTGGACCAGAGGTGGGGGAAGCCCAAGTTAGGTAAGATGGGTCAAAAAAGGCCTCTTTCAAGAGGTCACATCTGAGCAGAGTCCTGAAGAGGCGAGGAAGGAGCCACATGGATTCCTGGGGAAAAAGTTTTCCAGGCAGAGAGAACAGCAAGTGCAAAGGCCCTGAGGTGGGTGTGAGGCTACGTGTGCACAGGGAGAAGGGCAAAGTCGGGGGGAGGGGGAGGTACACGGGCAATGATGCAGATCACACAGGCCCTCCTGGGCCAGGGGGAGGACTCTGCCTTTGACTCTGAGTGAGTGGGGAGCCACGGGAGGCTCTGAGCAGAGGAAGGACATGAGCTGGCTTAGGTTTGAACAGGATTGCTCTGGCTACCATGTGAAAACCTGGGTTTAAAGATGAAGCAGTGGACTCTGGAGCCCAGTAAGGAGGTGAACCAAGTGGTTCACAATTCTCATTCCACATTTTTCAGGTGAAAGGCTCTGAGGTCTGGGGGTCATTAGGGCCAGGCCTCCTGCTCAGAGAGGGGCACACCTGGGATTCGAACTCAGGCAGTCTGGCATTGTAGTGTGTCCTGGGAACCTCCACTCAGAGCTGGTTTTGATTTCAGTGCAATGTAATAAGTGAAAAGATCTTTAGCACAACCAGAGAGGTCCCTGAAGGCTCCCTGGAGGAGGAGGCTCCTAAGCAAAGCCTTGAAGGAGGAAAAAGCCCACCAGCTGCAGAAACAAGAACCTGTGTAAAGCCACCTAGAATGAGCCAAGCCCCATTCTAAGCTCACGTATTACCTGGTGGCTTGTTACACTGCAAGCGAGACCCATGTGTAGGTGGTGATCAGCATTTAAACCATGAAATGAATTGCAGAAAACACCAGACTGCATTACTCATAGTAACAACTATGCTACTAGCAATAACAGTTATAACTCCATGCCCATTATTACTGGCAGTCACTATGTTATTAGTATAATTGTTATTATTCCATACAGAATGTGAGGTATGTTCTTTGTGAAAACCATTGAATTTACTGATTTAACCCTCACAACAATCCTATGAGGTACTTAGAATTATTATTATTATTATCCGTATTTTGATGAGAAAATGAAGGCTCAAAGAGATCAAGCCCCTGGAAACTAACAGGACTAACATTTACGTGCTCTGCACCAGGCACCGTTGATG
Source organism: Loris lydekkerianus (assembly GCA_963574355.1). Lineage (NCBI taxonomy): Eukaryota > Metazoa > Chordata > Mammalia > Primates > Lorisidae > Loris > Loris lydekkerianus. The sequence continues at coordinate 23,797 of CAUYPK010167785.1, read as the reverse complement.
GCATTTGACACGATTAACTCACTTATCCTCTCAATAACCCTATGAGGTAGGTTCTGCTATGATCCCATTGCACAGATGAGGAAACTGAGGCACCAAGAATGAAAGTCACTTTTGCAAGAAATCACGTGTGGCATAATGACGTGATCCAGGGAGTTCTGGCTCCAGAGCCGCCACTAACACAACCTCCTGCTGCTCCTCTCTTTGAAAAGTCACTCAGGCTGAGAATGGCACAGGCTAAGGTGTGGGGCAGGCCTTTAGAAGAGCAATGACCTTAGGCTTTATTTGCCTAAGGTAAGGATTGAACTTGAGGCAGGTCATCCTCCACACGAGGGAGAGAAGAGCTACTGTTCTTACTGAAGACAGCCACCTCCAAGATGTGTAAGTAGACTTACAATAGACAAAATCATTGGAAACATCTAGGTGGACTTTTTCTAGAATTAAAGTTAATTTCTTAACAGTGGTGACACAGAGGGGACTTACAATAGCTCAGGTGCTTCTTCTGATTGGTTGCAGTGAATCTCCTGTTTTTTTAGAAAGTGATCCATTTTAAAGATTATGTAAGGTACAGGGTGGCACCCACAGTCCCATCTACTCAGGAGGCTGAGGTGGGAGGATCCCTTGAATTCAGGCTGCAGCTCTCAATGTCAAACTCACCAGGATGTCTCTTATTCTTCCAGTCCTTGCCCATGCTGTTCCCACTGCCTGGAACCCTCTTCCATGCCATCTTTATTGGATAACTTCTATCTTGCTTCACGTTATCATGTTAATGTCAAGTCAACAGAGAAACTTTTCTCTAATCCTATCTGTGGAATTATTCATCTGTTTTCCTTAATAGACTGGGAATCCAGTGGAAGAAACCAGCTCAGTATTGTGCCCTGCTGAATGTCCCTCCCCTCCAGGAAGTCCTCCCAGACCCTGGCGGGGGGCAGCTACCCTTTGGGTTCCTCAACCCCCCTATCACTGCTCATTTTATTTATTTATTTACTTAATTTTTTCGCTGCTCATTTTATGTCATCGCTATCTGGTGATTGGTCTGTCTCCCCTCATTGGACTGTGAGTGCAAGGAGGTGAGGGCAAGGCCAGGGCTGTCTTAGTCACAGTTGTGTCCCCAATACTGCCCGGCACAGGGCTGGTCACAGGGTAAGTGCTGATGTTTTGTTGAATAAACGGGTAGTAAAGCGTCCCTGACCACCTCAAGACTTCCTCCAAAGCCCCAGCTCTCCTGGCCCATATTGCTGTTCCTAGGGAATGGACTCCTTTCCTCCATCCGCCATGCACCCACATGGAGGTAAGAGGCCACTTGGTGTGGCTGAATGTGTGGCTTATCTAGCTGATCCAGAAGCCAAATGCATTGGGTTGGAACAAACACTTGACTAAACCATTTGGGATATAGAGGAGCCGTGAGCCCCCAAGAGCATCCTCAAATATCAACCTGTGGTGGAAAATGATGTATGGCTCCCAACATCTTTTTCTCTTCTTTCTTTACTCACAACCCAAACATTTTAGCTAGGCATATGGTTGCCTGGGATAAAGACAACATTTCTAGTTTCCCTTACAACTAAGTATGGCCAAGTAACTAGCTTCCAGTCATTGACACATGAACAACCTCTACATTGGGCTCTCAGAGGAAGTCATTTTTATTCCTTTTCCCCTTTCTCTGTTATGTTGGTTAGAATGCAGATGTGATGGGCACCATCCCAGACCCATGGCCCACATCCTAACAATCGTGGAACAACTACAAGGCTGGATCCTAGCACCATGATGCCACCATATCATCCCTGAACTGTTTATGCCAGACTATTATATGAGAAAGAAATCAACCATCATCTTGTTTCAGATTCTGTTATTTTGGGTCATTTTTAGAGCATCAGAATCTGAATCTAGTTAATATCTCTGTTGAGGACTGTATTGAGTCTCTTGAATTCATATGTTGAAGCCCTAATCCCCAGTATGTTAGAATGTGACTCTATTTGGAGATAGGGTCTTTAAAGAGGTGGTCAGGTTAAAATGAAGCTGTTAGGGTGGGCCCCAATTCAATCTGATTGGTGTCCCTCTAAGAAAAGGAATTTGTACAGAGAGACACCAGGAATGCACACACACACAGAGGAAATGTGAGGACAGAACGAGAAGGTGGCTGACTGCAAGTCAAGGAGAGAGGCGTCAGAAGAAACTAAACCTGCCAACACTTTGATGTCAGACTCCAGCCCCCAGAACAGAGAAGAAACCAATTTCTGTTGTTAAAGTAGCCTCATCTATGGTAATGTATTATAATAGCCTGAGCCGACTAGGGCAGTCTATAAACTACCTTGTAAGAAGGATGGGGCTGGTCACCCTCAGGGCTTTGCCTTTCTGGGTCAGATATTAAAGCTCAAGTTCAGAGCTTAATAGCTGTAAAAACATAGGTGAGATTGCAGACTACTACCAGAGACTTTCTTTGCCTTTCCCAAGTAATGATGAATATGAGCATGCGTCTTAAGAATACCAGTTGGAAGGCTTAGCAAAGGATACAAAATGGCCACACCACCTTGTAACTCCTCCCCTTTAATAGGTGGAGTCTAGTTTCTGGTCTGGTCATGTGATTTGCTTCAGCCAATGGAAGGTGATGAAGTGATGTTGTGCAAGTTCTGAGCCTGGGCCCCAAGGGACCTTGCAGCCTCTGCACTTGCTCTTCTTCCATTGTGGGATGAGCAAGCCTGGGCTACCCTGCTGGAGGATGGCAGGTTTCATGGCCCAGGCAACCCATTTCCCCAGCTGGGTCACTGCCAGGCATATGAATGAGGCCATCTGTATTAGCTAGTGCTCAGGCATCCTACCAGCTGACTATAAGAACTGTCCAGCAGAATTGTGAACTAAACAAATGGTTGCTGTTGCAAGTTTGGGGGTATTTTGTTGGCAAGCAATTGATAACAGGCATAGAATGTGTCTTGACAGGCCCTGTGGGGTCTAGTGGTCTGCTTTCTGAGAACCCAAGCCCTTCCACTATGGGGCTCTACTCACTCTTGACGTGGATCTGCTCCGTCGCACTCCTGCGTCCACTGCTGGTCTCTAACACCACTGTGTAGCTGCCCGAGTCCTGGGCCGTCACGTTTCTGATGACCAGGCTGCCATGGGTGCCCAGCATCTCCCGGCCAGTGTGAGCAGGTCCTGGAAGGCCCTCAGGGGAGAATATCATGGCTGCCAGTTGGGCTTCGTGCCCTCGGAACCACGAAGTGCTGAGAATGCCATCCAGGCTTCCAGGGACAGGCAGGCGGACTCTGGCTCCTTCCGTCAAGGAATCCAACTGCACAGAGAAGGGCAGCTCAGAGGAGGCAGAGCAGGTGCAGGAGGTGAGCAGGATGCCTTGAAGGAGGTGGTGGAAAGAGATGGCGGGAGGAACAAATGAGACCAAAGGCAAGATGCTTCCCCACAAACCGCCCTTCTTGAGCCACTGCATGTGTGCTTGACGCACCAAGAGTTGATGATGTCCCCCAGGCACTTGAAGCAACTCCAAAAATACATTACTGGGATCTGATCAAAATAAAAAGCTTCTGCACAGCCAAGAACACAGTAAGTGAAGCGAGCAGACAGCCCTCAGAATGGGAGGAGATATTTGCAGGTTGTGTCTCTGATAAAGGTTTAATTACCAGAATCCACAGAGAATCCAAACATATTAGCAAGAAAAGAACAAATGATCCCATCTCTGTGTGAACAAGGGACTTGATGAGAAACTTCTCTGAAGAAGACAGGCGCGTGGCCTACAGACACATGAAAAAATGCTCATCATCCTTAACCATCAGAGAAATGCAAATCAAAACCACTTTGAGATATCATCGAATTCTAGTAAGATTAGCCCACATCTCAAAATCCCAATACCATAGATGTTGGCATGGATGTGGAGAAAAGGGAACACTTCTGCACTGCTGGCAGGAATGCAAACTAATACGTTCCTTTTGGAAAGATGTTTGGAGATCACTTAGGGATCTAAAAATAGACCTGCCATTCGATCCTTCAATTCCTCTACTAGGTATATATCCAGAAGACGAAAAATCACTTTATAACAAAGATATTTGCACCAGAATGTTTGTTTTAGCCCAATTCATAATTGCTAAGACATTGGGAAGAAGCCCAAGTGCCTATTGACCCATGAATGGATCAATAAATTGTGGTATATGTACACCACGAAATATTATGCAGCCTTAAAAAAGATAGAGACTTTACCTCTTCATGTTTACATGGATGGAGCTGGAACATATTCTTCTTAGCAAAGTATCTCAAGAATGGAAGAAAAAGTATCCAATGTACTCAGCCCTACTGTGAAACCAATTTATAAACACACACACTTTCATATGAAAGCTATAACCCAACTATAGCCCAAGAAGAGAGGGATGGAGGAGAGGGAGGGAAGGGGAGGGGGGAGGCAGGCTAGAGGGAGGGTGATTGGTGAGACCACACCTACAGTGCATTTTACAAGGGTACAAGTTAAATCTACTAAGTGTAGAATATAAATGTCTTAACACAATAACTAAGAAAATATGGTGAAGGCCATGTTAACCAGTTTGATGGAAGTATTTCAAATTGTATATAAAACCAGCACATTAAAAAAGAAATAAAACCAGCACATTGTACTCCATAATTGCATTAATGTACACAGCTATGATTTAATTAAAAAAAAGTTGATGACAATAATGAGAATGAGAAAAATAAAGTAGAAAATAACAGGGCAGATTCATTGATTCATTAAGCACCTACTGCAAGCTTGCCACGGTCTTTTTTTTTACACAGGGTTCTGCTCTGTCACCCAGTCTGGGATGTAGGGGCTGATCATAGCTTAGACCCAAGCTGATCTTGAATTCCTGGCTTTAAGTAATCTTCCTATCCTGGCCTCCCAGAGTGCTGGGATTATAGGTGTGAGTCACTAGCCCCACCCCCCCACTAGTGTTCTAAGTGCTGTATATGTGTCAATTCATTGATTCCTCACATCTGCCCCACAAATCACACATTCATATTTTGCTAGATGTTGCACATATCTGCTTTCCACTTTTCTCTGCTCTGTTGCCTTAAATGCCAACTTCTCTGAGTTGCATTGTTGGGATTTCCTTGCCTTTTGCTGCTGGTTGGCTTCTGTCAGTGGGGATGTTGGCCATGGGGACAGGAAGGCAGCAGGGCCTTGTGATTAGTCCCACAATTCCCTCCCACCCAGTCACCAAGGCTTGGCTGTGCTCTTCTAGCTCCTGTTGGGTGACCCGGTCCTTACATTACTCTCTTCTGGTTCCAGGGTCTGCTCTTTCTCTTGCACCTTCTAGCCTGGAGGAGGTAACAGTTCCCTGCAGTTGCTAGCTCCTGGGTGCTGCATACTTTCATACTGTTCTACCTATGCCTGCCTACCCCTTTGCAAATAGTCCCTGTCTGAAACTCTCCTCGCTGCTCCCTTAGAGTAGACCATCAGTTTCTTGCCTCAACCCTGACTGACATGACTATCATACCCCAGTTATAGATTAGGAAAAAGAGGCTCAAAGAATTTAAGACGTTTGTCCAGATGTCATAGATGGTAAACAGAACTGTGATCCACACTCAGGCAGTCAACATTCTCAGCCACCAAACTGTTCTGTTGAGTATGCCCAACCCTGCTTTCTTAGTCTCTCTTATTTCCTATTATTAAAATTTCATACTGAGATGGGGAGCCAGAAGGCCCTGCTTGATAAGACCTGAATCAAAGTTTCTGGCAAAAGAAGATACAGTGGAGAAGCTGGTTAAGACCCCATTGAAACCAAGATGGTGACTAAAGCAAACTCTGTGGCTAAATGCTTCACATTATAATTACCACTATTCTTTTGTCTTCTTTTCCTCATGCTAGAGTGCCATGGCTTCTACCTAGCTCACAGCAATCTCAAACTCCTGGGTTGAAAGCATCCTCCTGCCTCCACTTCCCAAGTAGCTGGGACTACAGGTGCGCACCATGGCACCTGGCTATTTTTCTATTTTTGGTAGAGACAGGGTCTCACTCTTGCTCAGGCTGGTCTCAAACTCCTGATCTTAAGGGATCCACCCACCTCTGCCCCCCAGAATGCTGGGATTACAGGTGTGAGCCACCATGCTGGGTGACTATCAAGCTTCTGGGCTCCACAGTGGCAAGTACTGGGTGTATTGTAATTGTAATTTAATGAGCTCTTAAAAATGCAAAGTAATAGGTGGTTACTTTTAAGGATCTGAAATGTCCACTTACAGAACAAACATTAAAACATCTTCTTGATAGACAAATGAGACATGGTGGCCACTCCCAGGGGCACACCATCAGATACAAACACTCTGAGCCCTGGAGGGGATGTGAGAGGTCTCAGAGGGCAGCTCAGGTGATCAGCTGACACCATGTGCCAACCCTTCCCAACTACCACTTTGGGGATGCCCTCCACAACCCTGAGATTGGTACTAATCTGTTTTACAGGTGGGGAAACTGAGGCATAACATGCCTCAGTCTCAGACTCAAGGTCATAAAGAAGAGCTGGGAGTTGCAGGTATCCCTGTGGGGGACTCACTGCCCATCTTCCTCCACCTCCATTGATTTTATCTCTGACTCTGCAGCTGATGTAAAGTTTCTACTCCCCTGCTCAGAAACCTTCTGTGGCAGGTGCCCTGCAGACACAGTGCAGATTCCTTCACTTGGCATCTCTGCTGCCTCTCCAAGCTCCTTTCACCACTCTGCCATTTTTCTCCATATCCATCACACTGAATTCCTTGCATCTGGGCCTTTGCCAATGCTCTTCTCGCTACCTATAATGTTGCTCCTCTTGACTCTAATTTCTTGTGATTCAAGCTTCTGCACAGGCATCCCCTCTACTAAAGACTTTTGCCCTTCAGGTGTTCTTGGTAATAGACAACACAGTGTTTGGACAGGATCCTCAAATGACTTAATGGAGTGATGGAAGTTCTTGCTGCAAAATGACAGGTATAAAGTGTTGCACTCAAGTATTTGCTTAGGGTTTTGCTTTTCTTTTCTTTTTTCATTAAATCATAGTTGTGTACATTAATGCAATCATGGGGTACAATGTGCTGGTTTTATATACAATTGAAATGTTTTCATCAAATTGGTTAACATAGCCTTTATGGCATTTTCTTAGTTATGGTGTTAAGACATTTGTATTCTACACCTAGTAAATTTCACACGTACCCTTATAAGATGCACCGTAGGTGTGGTCCCACGGGTTTGCTTCTCTAACCTAATGAGAAAAAATTGCATTCTTGCACTTTTGTGGAACAAAGAGTACAGAGATGCAATTTGTGCAGCTGATGCCATATCTTTCTGAGGTCCTCCCCTGGTCCCACCCCTCCAGCCTCAGATCTGAGCCCTGTCTTCTGGCTGTTGCCCTTCTCCCTGCACGGTTCCAGGTTTACCCACTCAGGGTTACTGCTGCCTGGGGATGGGTCTGTCTTCCCCGTTGGACTGAGAGCCCTGGGAAGACAGGACTGGGGCTGTCTTGGTCACTGCTGTGTCCCCTCCCCCATCCCACACAGGCTGGGTATAGAGCCAACACTTGGGGAATGTTTGTTGAATAAATGACAGAAGGAGAAGGTCATGCAGTCCACACTCTGGGGATGGTGTTGTAACTCTGCAACTCAATTTTTTTTCTTTTTTAAGAGACAGGAGTCTCTCACTTTATCACCCTCAATAGAGTGCTGTAGCGTCACAGCTCACAGTAACCTCCAGCTCTTGGGCTTAGGCAATTTTTGTGCCTCAGCCTCCCGAGTAGCTGGGACTACAGGCACCTGCCATAAGGCCCGGCTATTTTTTTGTTGCTGTTTGGCTGGGGCTGGGTTTGAACCTGCCACCTTCGGTATATGGGGCCAGAGCCCTACCCACTGAGCCATAGGCGCCACCCGGTGTTGTAACTCTGACATAGCAGTGGGAGCCTCATGATTCAGGGAATGTCCCCAAGGCATCTTAGCTACACTTATTCCAGCTGATGAAAAGCATGGCTGCTAGACCTGGGTTCATCACCTTGACTCTACCACTTATTATTTCTGGGCTCTGAGCCTCGGTTTCCCCATTCATCAAGGAGGGAGGATAATAGTACCATTTCATAGGAGTGCCAGAGATTTTCAGGGCTGAGGATAATCTAACTTACATATTAGCACACACATTAAAAATTAATATTTAAAATTGGCAAATATAGGGTGGCTCATGTGGCTCAGTGGGGAGGGCCCTAGTCCCATATACCAAGGGTGGCGGGTTCGAGCCCGGCCCCGCCAAACTGCAACAAAAAATAGCTGGGCATTGTGGTGGGTGCCTATAGTCCCAGCTACTCAGAAGGCTGAGGCAAGAGAATTGCCTAAGCCTAGGAGTTGGAGGTTGTTGTGAGCTGTGATGCCACAGCACTCTACCGAGGGCAATAAAGTGAGACTCTGTCCCTAAAAAATAAATAAATAAATAAAATAGAATAAAAAAAATAAAGTTGGCAAATACAAATTGTACATATTTATGGTGCACAATAAAATGTTGTAAAATATGGGCGGCGCCTGTGGCTCAGTGAGTAGGACCCCGGCCCCATATACCGAGGGTAGCGGGTTCAAACCCAGCCCCAGCCAAACTGTAACAACAACAAAAAAATGTTTTAAAATATGTATACTTATCCTTCAAAAATGGAGAAAAAAAATATGTATACACATTGTGGAATGGCTAAGTTGAGCTAATTAACATCCATTACCTCACATACCAGTGTTTGTGGTGAGAACCCATAAAATCTCTTTGTGAACAATTTACTCATTTAAAGAGTATAATTCAGTGACTTTTAGTACACTCAGAATTGTGCAACCATCACCACAATTTTAGAACATTTGCATCACCCCCAAATGAAACTCTGAACCTATTACCCACTATATCCTAATCCCCCAACTCCTGCCAGCCCCAGACAACTAATAATCTACTTTCTAGCTCTATAGATTTGCCTATTTTGGACATTTCATATAAATGGGACCATACAATCTGTGGGTCTTTTGTGCCTGGCTTTTTTTACTTTTAATGTTTTCAGGGTTCACCCATCTTGTACCACATTCATTTCTTTATTCCCTTTTTAATTGCCAAATATCCCATTGTATGATATAACACAGTTGTTTATTCATTCATAAGTTGATGGAAAAAGATTTTTAAAATATAAGAGTAATACATTTTATAGCATAAAACAGACACTTAGAGATAAATATTACCTTTTGGAAAGTTTTACTATCTTTTTCGAGCTTTATATTGCCTCTTATTGTTCCTATTTCTTTTTTTTTTTTTTTTTTGCTGTTTTTGGGCCAGGGCTGGGTTTGAACCAGCCACCTCTGGCATATGGGGCTGGCGCCCTACTCCATTGAGCCACAGGCGCTGCCCTGTTCCTATTTCTTTTACAAAAAAGTAGAATTATAGTCAGCCAATCTTACACAGTATTACAAAACAACCCATGCTCCTCATTACAGAATAATTTGGAAAGTAAAGTAAAAAAACAGTAACAACAAAAATTTAGGACCTTAATTCTGTTCCTCAAAGGTAACCATTTTAGAGGGCATATTTCTTTTGGGTTTTTCCCCATAATTTGTAAAATTAATTTTTATTTATTTATTTATTTACTTACTTCTTGAGACAGAGTTTCATTTTGTCGCCCTCGGTAGAGCGTCGTGGCGTTACAGCTCACAGCAACCTAAAACTCTTGGGCTTAAGTGATTCTCTTGCCTCAGCCTCCCAAGTAGCTGGGACTACAGGCGCCCACCACAAGGCTCAGCTATTTTTGTTGTTGTTGTTGTTTTAGTTGTCATTGTTGTTTGGCAGGCCCGGGCTGGGTCTGAACCTGCCAGCCCTGGTGTATGTGGCTGGCGCTCTAGCCACTGAGGTACAGATGCAGAGCCGAAAATGAATTTTTAATCACACAAGTGCTTCTCCTTAGAAGAAAATTAGAACCACCTAAAGTTGAATCTCCTTTAGGCGGTGCCTGTGGCTCAAAGGAGTAGGGCACTGGCCCTATATGCCAGAGGTGGTGGGTTCAAACCCAGCCTTGGCTGCAAACAAACAAACAAAAAAAAAACAGCCCATAAGGCTGTCAATAAAGTTGAATCTCCCTTTGTCCTGCCCCACTGAGCCAGTTCTGTCCCCCCCCCACTTGATATTACTGTATCAAGACAGCATTTTGTGTTTATAGAGTTGAAATTATGTGTACCTTTTTTGTGTGCTGCTTGATTTTCTTCCAATGTTTTTAAACAATCTGCCAAACTCTCCACTCCCGATTGCAAAGACATAAGTTACTTTCTAAAAGCTGGTTGCTATTTTATCCAGCGGCAAAGTCAATCCCTAAAGTATACCCTCCCACCCCCTACACACCTCCCCACTCCCTCCTCTGAAAGATCCAGCAACACACTGCAGGCCTCGTCTCGCCTCATAACTATAGGAGCCAAGTAGAAACTTTCCCACTTCATTTTCTTTCCTTCTTTCCCTGGGCTCAGACAGGGCCCCTGAGGGATCCTAACAACAGCTCTGAGGGGAAAAAGAGGGAAATAGGAAACAGACCCACCTTGCTGGCCTGAGCTAGGGACTTAGCAGAGCTTTGAACTTGGTTGAGTTTGGGGCTTTAAAATTACCCATACGGGATTTTTAAGACCTAGAAAAGGAGGCAATTCATTTGCTATCTGAGAGGTGGTTGTGTGTGGTCTCTGGAAAGTGTGGTGTGGGGTAGTCAGACCACCTGGCTTCAAATTCTCATGCTGCTGCTTGAAAGCTGTGTGATCTGTGGAGGGCACATAACCTCTCTGGGCCTTAGTTTCCCCCACTGTGAAATAGGAACCACACAGCCCCCGCCTCATCAGATTGTGGTAAGAGTTACATGTCACAACGTGAATGCACTGGGAACAGGCTGGCATGTACTCAGTCACAGTGACTTCCTATTACAATGCTGTTATTATTTTATTATTGCTATTTTTACTTATTATTAGGTCGTGGATAGCTGTGGTAACACAGGGTGCTCTGGTGGAATGGGCTTGGGTTGGAGTCCCAAATTCAGATCCTGCCCCTTTCTAGCCTTGCTATCTTGGGTAGGTGACCTCGTCCCTCTCTGCTGCTCACTTTCCGCCTTTGTAAATGGAGCCAATTGCACCTCCGCTTGGTGGGGTCGGGGTGGGGGGTGGGTCAAGAGCTCTGGCGGGGTGGGTGCCGGTGTTGCATGGGTTTGAAACTGACCAGAGTAGGAGCTCTGAGTGGGGACCACCTAGCTGTGGATGGAGACTGTCTCCGGGGGTGCACCTTCCTCTCCCTAACCAGCAGTGAAGTCGCCGTCTCTCACGCACCTGTTACAAGCAGCTTCTTCCAGGCAGGGCTGTGGCTGGTGCCTGCGTGCAGAGGACACCCCATGCCGCGTTCTGTCCAGGGACTGCGAACAAGTCTCCTGGTCATGGCGTGAGATCTTTACAGACCCATACAGTCAACTGTACAGCCTGACCCCGCCTCGGCCCCTCCTCCGCCCCTGCCCCGCCTGAGTCCCGGGCTCCCGCCGCAGCCAGGCTGGCATGCTTCTCTCGGGCAAGATTAGTGGTGGGAAGCAGGCTGGGGCAGGGGTCCTGGAGAGGGGGCTTGGAGGTTTATCCCTCTTCCCCCACAACGCATAATCCCCACGGGGAGGATAATGAAGACGAAAGGAGGGGCAGAATTTCCCGGCCCCTTTTCATCCAAAACGTAGGCAAGGAACGGCCAAAAGTCATCGGGTAGGAAGTGGCCGCGCCTCCTGCTGGTCTCCTGGCTTCCCTCCCAGACTCTGTGACTAGCAGCTTTGTAAAATGCGATGTCAATATAGCACGAGCCCCAGAGTCGGAGGGGACGATGGACCTGAGTGTCCAGAACAATGTCTGGTACACAGTAGGTGCTCAAAGAATAACAGTAGTTATTAAATTAATGCTAGTTATTATTTTTGATATCCAGGATATCCTGGAGTCATGTTCAGAATCCCTTTATCAAGACTTTGCTTGTGTTATACCTTGAATTGTAGAACCTGGAAGAAGCCAAAAAGCCTCTTTTTTCTCACTCTTCTTGCTCTTCAGGCCCATTATTTCCTCCCCAAATTAATCATTACATTGCTTGGACTGTTAGCTAGTGTTTATCAAACACTTACTCTATGCCAGGCACAGTTACCAGCCCTTTTAAAATTGTTGAATTGAATTTGAATTTTCCAGGGACAAGTAGATCAGGCTCATTTTCCAGGGGTGCTCAGGGGCTGAGTTACTCACCTAACATCTCAGTGGCTTTCTGTCAGTTCTTGGAGGGAGCCACCTCAGGGCCTTTGCACTTGCTGTTCCCTCTTATAGCCCTACAGAAATCTTCTCAAGGCTGACTGATTCTCATTCTGGCCTCCATTCACGTATCAGCTCCTCAAAAAGACCTTTCCTAACTTCTGCAGCAACTCAAACCCCCAGCTCCTTGCTGGCAAGTCCCACTTTTAGTCATTACATCATTTGCCACTACCTTAGCTGATTTCTTTCTTTCTTTCTTTTTTCTTTTAGAATATTTCTTTTTTTATTTTGTATTTTTTATTGTTTTGCAGTTTTTGGCCAGGGCCAGGTTTGAACCTGCCACCTCTGGTATATGGGTCTGGCGCCCTACTCCTTTGAGCCATGGACGCCACCCTAGATGATTTATTTCTTTGTGTATTTGTTTATTATCTGTCTCTCTCTCCTCACTCCCACTTCCCCAATTAGAATGTCAGGTCCAGGAGGGTAGGGATTTTGTCTGGTTCATGGCCATGTCCCTCTAGCGCAATATTTTTCAACCTTTTTTATCTCATGGCACACTTGAACCTGTAGTTAAACTTCCCCAGCCCATTTAAATTATGTTGATTAAAAAGAAAAAAAAAAAGATTAAAAGAAAGAATATACTTACTACGCTTTGAACTTCTTTTTAAAATTATTTAATTAATTTAAAAGTTTTTGTGGCACACCTAAGATCCTTTCATGGCTCACCAGTGTACTGTGGCCCACGGGTTGAAAAATCACTGCTCCAGGCTCAGCACCTGTAGCACAGTGATTGGGTAACTGGCCACGTACACCGAGGCTGGTGGGTTCGAACCCAGCCCGGGGCAGCTAAAACAACAATGACAACTGCAACAAAAAATAGCCGGGCGTTGTGGCGGGAGCATGTAGTCACAGCTACTTGTGAGGCTGAGGCAAGAGGATCACTTAAGCCCAAGAGTTGAGGTTGCTGTGAGCTCTGATTCCACGGCACTGTCCTGAGGACGACATAGTGAGACCCTGTCTCCAAAAAAAAAAAAAAAAGAAAGAAAAGAAAAGAAAAGAAAATCACTGCTCCAGTAACTAAATTATTTTTTAAAAAAATTTAGTGAATCAATGAATGAATGAGTGAGTGAAATAAGTCTTGGGATTTGAACTCATATCTGTCTGAGTCATATTTACTCATGTTTTTTTCCAGAGAGGTCCAGCTTCCACCTAGGGCCAAGGTTCACCCATGAGTCTCTAGTTATAGTCATCACTTGATTATTTATTAGCATTAGCCAAACTGCCTCTTTAATGACTTGTCCAAAGGCCTCTGCTGGGCTGATTAGCCAGGCCGGGAGTATTTGCAAGGTGATTAATAACCAGCACGTGGTGAGGACTCTGGGGTTTCTGCTCAGCCAACATCTGCTCTCTCTTATCTAGGTAATAGCAACAGAAACTTCTTCCTAGAAATCAATGTCCTTGTGGCTCTAGAGAGACCAGGGGCCCAGGACTGACCAGTTAGGGCATATCTTACCTGACCATAGTGATTGCTTGAAAGCTGGGCACTGTCCCTAAAGCAGGCCAAGAGGGAGCAATCCTAGGAATCTTATTGGAACTCTAGGGGAATAAAACATTTTCTTTCTTCCAGGTTTGCGGAGCTGAAGGAGTCCTAAGTGAAGGGTCTATCTTTCTACAATGAGTGGAGAGGCTGCCTAAGAATGAGGCTGACACAGAAGAAAGCATAGTCGGCAGATGGAAAGGGAGATTTCTGATGATACCACTTAAACACCTAGATTTGATGGGGCGAGGTAGCTAATGGGGGGATTGCTTGAGCTCATAAATTTGAGACCAGCCTGAGCAAGAGCAAGACTCCATCTCTACTAAAAACAGAAAAAATAGCCAGGCATCTTGGTGGGCACCTGTAGCCCCAACTACTTGGGAGGATGAGGCAAGAAGATCACTTAAGCCCAAGAGTTTGAGGTTGCTGTGAAGTATGATGTCACCGCATTGTATCCAGGGTGATAGAGTGAGACTCTGTCTCAAAACCAGCCAACAAACAATCCTCCCCCAACCTAGATCATCTATCTGCTGAGCCCGAGGTGGATGCAAATCCTTCAGATTTTGTGTCATGCTAGCCTGCGTTTTCCCATTGTTTTCACTGAGCCAGTTTGATTTAGGATTCTGTTACCTGCCTCCAAAATAATTCTGATTGAAAGAAAAGAAGAAAAATAGTTTTGAGAGGCTCTGATCCCCAATCTAGCCAAAGAGGGGGCTGGATAAGGGATGCCTCTTGGGGGTAGAGGTCGTGGAGTTGACCCTTGGGGGAGGAGGAGAATTGAGCAGGTCAGTGTTTCTGAGAACTTCACCCAAATTTCTGCACCAAGAGACAGCTAAACTCTAGCAAGGGCTTCTGGCTGCATAAGATAGTGTGGTTAGGATGAACCTCGGGCCCCATTAAAATGCGCATAAAAAAGATGATAAAAACTCAAAACCAAAAACCAAAATGCCTGCCTGACAAATCTCAACCCCTCCAGGAGAGCGTACTATTTGTCCGAGCCAACATCCGGCATTATACCCCTATTTCCCTTTCTTAGAGCTTTTACTAAAAACTGTTTACAATTGCCAATCCTACCTCTGTTTCTTTGAGATATATACATATCTCGTACAATTCAGGGATGTTTCTCAAGACCCGATCTGGGCTTGGTCTGCTAGTATTTATGGGAGTTTAGAATCCTGACTAGGACAACGGCCAGCTCACAGACGGAGCTGGCCCAATACGATTGGGACCCTGACCAACCTTTAGGATTTCTACTTGTGCCCACATTCTCTCCCTCTCCCTTCTTCTCCCTCCCAGATGCACTGATACCTCTGTACAAATCAAAACAGAGCTCAGCTCTCTCTCTACTGTCAATGGTCACTGAATATAATCTTTTTCATGGCTTTAACTAATTGTCTACTGTTTAAAATCATGAACATTTCTCAAACCTCAGTGTTTCTCACCACATTTATAACTCCTTCCATAGTACATGACACCTTTTCTTTAAAAAAAAAAAAAAAAATATATATATATATATATATATATATATATATATATATAAAGACAGAATCTCACTCTGTTGCCCTGGACAGAGTAATGTGGCCTCATGACTCACAGCAACCTCAAAGTCTTGGGCTCAAGTGATCCTCTTATCTCAGCCTCCTACAGGTACCTGCCACCACACCCAGCTAATTTTTCTATTTTTAGTAGAGATGGGGTCTAGCCCAAGCTGTTCTCAAATGTCTGAGCTCAAGGGATCCTCCTGTCTTGGCCTGCCAGAATGCTAGAATTACAGACATGGGCTACCACACCAGGCAACAAATTTTTCTTTAAATATCCTCATTTATTTATTAAAATACCCTATTCCTAATTTATATTTAAATAAAATATCCTTTGGGGGAGAAAGAGAATGACAATGTCACTGACTTGACAAGACTTTTCTTCCTTGACTCACTCTGTTCTTTTTTTTTTTTTTTTGAGATGGAGTCTTAAGCTGTCACCCTGGGTAGATTGCTGTGGCATCACAGTTCACAGCAACCCCAAATTCCTGGGCTTAAGCGATTCTCTTGCCTCAGCCTCCCAAGTAGCTGGGACTATAGGCGCCCACCACAACGCCTGGCTATTTTTTGGTTGTAGTTGTCATTGTTTGGCAGGCCTGAGCTGGATTTGAACCTGCCAGCTCCGGTGTATGTGGCTGAGCTATAGGCCCTGAGCCCTCACTCTGTTCGTAATAGATGGGGAAACACAAGTAAAAGAGAACCCACTAAGAGGACGTACTTTTTTCTTTTTTTTTTTTTTACAGTTTATGGCCAGGGCTGGGTTTGATCCTACCACCTCCAGTATATCCCTATTCCTTGAGCCATAGGCACTGCCCCAGAGGACCTACATTTTGGCTGTGACATCCACATACTGTCCTGGACAAAAGTGGGCAGCATGAAGAGTAGCATTCATTACAGCATTGTCTCTTCCATGAAAGAGTTTAACTTTCTGTTTTGATGGTAATCCAAATTCTCAGTAAAATTTCAGTATAGTTGTAGGTTTATAGAAACATGGTAGAGATTTTCCTCCTTTGTGTAGGACTGCCATTTTTCTGTTACAGCTTTCCTTTGAAGTGTATTTTAGAACATGACAGTCTTGCACCTGAAGTAATGTGACCAGGTACTTTTGACTGTGTTTGGTCCATAAAGGCATCATGCCCAGCTTCAAGGCAATAAGGCTGACTCTGGAGGAACCTGGTTCCCAAGGATGTATGGGCCATACTTCTTCAGCTTTCAGATGACATAATTTACTTGCTAACTGGGTTTCATCGTCTTTGGAGACCAGCTGCTTAACAAATGGGACCTCTTTTTTTTGCTCATCCCACTAAGTACCATTCTTGCCATGAGACTTTTCTAACAAAAAGCCAGATGTTTAGGCTTGGCGCCTGTAGCTCAGCAGCTAGGGTGCCAGCCACATACAGTGGGGCTGGTGGATTTGAATCCAGCCTAAGCCTGCCAAACAGTGATGACTACAACAAAAAAATAATAGCTGAGTGTGTGGTGGGTGCCTATAGTCCCAACTACTTGGGAGAGTGAGGCAAGAGAATCGCTTAAGCTGAAGAGTTTGAGGTTGCTGTGAGCTGTGATGCCATGGCACTCTACCCAAGGTGTCAGCTTGAGACTCCGTCTCAAAAAAAAAAAAAAAGCCAGATGTTTGTTCTGTTCCCTGAATTAGGGCAGCACCCAGCCACCTGAGCTGTGGCCCAGCGCCTATCCTATTTTCTTTTCTTTTCTTTTTTTTGACACTCTGTTGCTCTGGATAGAGTGCCTTGGCATCACAGCTCACAGAAGTCTCAAACTCCTGGGCTCAAGCAATCCTCTTATCTCAATCTCCCAAGTAGCTGGGCCTACAGGCGCCTACCACAACACCCACCTAGTTGTTTTTTCCTATTTTTTAAGTAGAGATAAGGTCTCACTCTTGCTCAGGCTGGTCTGGAACTCCTGACCTCCAGAAATCCACCCATTTTGGCATCCCAGAGTGCTAGGACTACAGGCATGAGCCATCTGTTCTTGGCCCCTATTTTCTTTAGTTATCTTCATTTATTTAAATATCCTCAATTGGTCAGCGCCCATAGCTCAGTGAGTAGGGGGCCGGCCACATACACCGAGGCTGGTGGTTTCAAACCTGGCCAGGCTCAGCTAAACCAACAATGATAACTGCAACAACAAAAAAAGTAGCCAGACATTGTAGCAGGTGCCTGTAGTCCCAGCTACTTGGGAGGCTGAGGCAAGAGAATCGCTTAAGCCCAAGAGTCTGAGGTTGTTGTGAGCTGTGCCACCGTGGCACTCTATCCAGGGCAACAGCTTGAGACTCTGTCTCAAAAAAAAAAAAAAAAAAAAATCCTCAACTAAGATAAGCTCAACTTAGTTTTCAAATAGCATCCAGGAAATTATATACCAATATGCTAATTACATTTAAATATAGACAAAAGTAAAAAGATGGTGAAAATTAAACATGTCTGTTCACATACCATGTGGAATTTTTTGGTGCGTCACCAAAAGAATATGAGTCCAGGTGGTGCCTGTGGCTCAGTGGGTAGGGTGCCGGCCCCATATACCGAGGGTGGCGGGTTCGAACCTGGCCCCAGCCAAACTGGAACAAAAAATAGCCGGGCATTGTGGCAGGCGCCTATACTCCCAGCTACTCAGGAGGCTGAGGCAAGAGAATCGCCTGAGCCCAGGAGTTGGAGATTGCTGTGAGCTGTGACGTCACAGCACTCTACTGAGGGCGACAAAGTGAAACTCTGTCTCAAAAAAAAAAAAAAAAAAAAAATATATATATATATATATATGAGGCCAGTAGACAAACAAATACATCCCCATGCAAAGGAAAAACTTAATTCAATTCAAGCTGGGGAAGAGGGAAGGGGGAGAGGAGAGGAGGGAGAGGGATTGGTGTGTTCTCACTTAATGGGCACGATGTAACCGTACATGGCACACTTCCTGGATGAGGATCACAACTGCAACAGGGACCTCACCTAACAGTGCAAACATTGTAACCTAATCATTTGTGCCCTCATATTAATCTGAAATGATAAAAAAAAGTAAAGTCATTTGAACCTCCTAACATCCCTACTTGGTACATATTATTGTTTCCATTTTTTTCACATGAGGAAACAGAAATATATAATATTACAGGTTTAATTAATTATCTCAGGTCACATGCTCATAAGTGGCAGCACCAGGATTCAGATCTAGGGATATGGTAGGGAGACCTTTTGGGCCCTGTGAACAAACATAACACCATAGGGATAGCAGAGAACAAGATGGAAAAGCTTGGACTCCCAGCTCCTTCACAAAGCTGAGCTGCATGCCAGCTCAGGCTGTTACCAAGGAAATACATGGGATTTAAGCCATTGTTATTTTGAATCTATCACAGGCAGCCAAATGTATATCTTAAATCAAGCTGTTCAGTCTGGAGGTGACAGGAGGCAGGGGAGCTGATGACAAGCCTTCAGACCACACAGCTCTGCCATGTTCCCTGTTGTTGCTTATGGTCTAGAAAATACAGTGGACAAAATGATTTCCTCTTTCCCACTGCCCCATCCTCTTTCTGTCTCTCTCTCAATTGGTTCTGACTTCAGCCCAGGAGGAACGGTGTCATTCACTGGGATCCTAAACCTCTACCCAGAAGAAAGGTCAATGCCTTTGCATTAGACATTGCACTCGAGGTTGTCGGACAAGCTGGCCCTACTTACACAGGGGAAAGACCAGCTGTGGGGTTCCCCAGGGATGCAGAAAGCTGAAGAGAAAAGGTCCCAGGGGTTTGGGGTTTGAAGATTGGCTTGCTCAGCATCTGAGCTTCCTTCCTTCGGCGTGCTTTCCTGTACTGTGGAGGCTGGAAAGCTAAAAGTGACACATCCTTGCCTCCCTTGAAGCTTAGGGATATACTAGCATGGGATTTGGAAAATGCAAGCGAGATGGAGCCTGCACTTACAATGTTTCTGCCACTTCATTTGGCAAACACCATCAATGAGAGGCTGGCTTTGTTCCTGAGGTACCGCCAGTGACTGGCTTTGTGTGTCTTGAGAGGCTCTTAGATAGAACTATTGTTCTATCTAAGAACAATAGTTTATTCATAAAGACACCCAGTCTAGCTTTGGGAAGTTAGAGGTGGTTCTCACAGGATGCAGCAGTAACAATTTCTGAAGTCTGGGTGTCTTATAAGACTCTTATATTAGAAACACATTTGCAAGGAGAGTTTCTTGAGGCAAAGAGCGTCTGTCTTCTGTAGCTGCGTGAGAAGAGAGAGTATTTTCTCTTTCTTATGTTGCTGAGATTTTTGTTACCAACAGTGACAACAGCCTGGAGTTTCAAGGTAAAATCTTACAATCACATTTTTTAGCATCAAGACAAGAACGAGACAAGAACAAAACTTCACAACGTGGAAAAGGAAGTGGGAACAATAGGATTACTAATAAATGGAGCATGAGGCATGGCAACATCTTGCAGCCACCAAGATAAAGACACAAAGTAGGAGAGAAAAGTGTAAATTTTGATGTGAGCTGTGGCTGAGAATCTGAGCCTGTTGTTTGGACTCAATAACCCATCAATTTCAACTGTATCTCACGCAGAGGATAATGGTGATATTTTGGCTCTCTCCAATCTTTGAAAATATTCACAGCTGCGTGGTTGTCTTGAGCGTGGCTTTTGATAAACTCTTGTCTTCTTGCAAAATTGAGGAGTTTGCAGTGGTGACATCTGCAATATTCAAGTTTTACTTGGGTTTCCCTTCTTCCCCTTAGCGTCCATCTCATATTTTAAAACCTTTCAATGGACGGTGCTCCTTGCTTTCTGTGTCCTTGCCCTTCACCCCATTCCATGCTTAATTGAGCCTGGGCTCTGTTCAGATGAGAAAACCAGTCTCCAAAACATCACTTTGGCCACAAAAAAAAGGATAACTCAATTCAAAATGGGTTAAGACTCTGATGTCCACTGACAGGGCAGTTCTTGGGTTGGTTAACACAAGCTTTAGTAACAATACTAAGAATCCAGGCTCTGCCTCTGCCCTCCCCAGTCCCAGCGAGGTGTCCTCCAATGCTAATTTCCCTCTCAGTCCAAGATGGCGGGCAACCACAGCATTCAGGTGCAGAAAAGGGGAATTGCTGTTCCTGGTTATCTTCTTTCTGCTTAGCAGTGGCCAGAGCCGGGTCACATACCCATTCCTGGGGATGAGATTCAGCTCATTTTCCCAAAAGACATAATCCTGAACACCATAGTCCAGATTGTTGAAATCCTCAGGACCTACAGCATCAGAACCTCTGAGACTGACACCCAGGAATCTGCATTAACCAGATACCATGGTTCCAATGCATAGTGATGGGGCACAGCTGGAGAAGCCCTGTTCCCAGACACAATGGGATAACTTGGAATCAAATTCCAGTGCCCAAGAAATACCCCAGACCAACCAAATCATAATCTATAAAGATAGGATCAGTTTATTTTTAGAAATCAACTTTACTGAGGATAATTTATATCCATCAAAATGCTCCCATGTTAAGTATATATTTTGACATATTTTGATCATGATATAGAATATTTCAACTGCCCAACAAGATTCCTTTGTGCCCCTTTGAAGTTAATTCCCTACCCCAGGCAATCACTGATCCACTGATTTACTTTTTTTTTTTTAAGATTAGGTTTTCTTTTGAGTATATTTTGAGCACTCATTTCACTTAGCATAATATTTTTGAGATTCGGCTTGGTGGTATGTTTCTCAATACAGTATTTTCTTCTTTTTATTTTCTTTCTTTCTTATTTTATTTATTTATTTATTTTATTTATTTATTTTTTTTTTTGCAGTTTTTGGCCAGGGTTGGCTTTGAACCTGCCACCTCCAGCATATAGGGCTGAGGCCCTACCCCTTTGAGCCACAGGCACTGCCCTCTTTTTTTTTTTTAAGAGAGTCTCACTCTATCACCCTCAGTAGAGTGCTGTGGCGTTACAGCTCACAGCAACCTCCAACTCCTGGGCTTAGGCAATTCTCTTGCCTCAGTCTCCTGAGTAGCTGGACTACAGGCGATGGCCGCAACACCCAGCTATTTTTTTTGTTGCAGTTTGGCTAGGGCCAGGTTTGAACCCACCACTCCTCGGTATATGGGGCCAGCACCCTACCCACTGAGCCACAGGTGCTGCCCCAGTATTTTCTTCTTTTTCTATCACAGAGCAGTATTCCATTGATGGATACCACAGTTTGCCTATCCATTAATCAGTATTTTTTAGTGTCCCCAGTGGTTCCAAAGTGCAAGCAAAGTTGAGAAGCCTTGATCTAAGCTGGAGGCTTTAAACCTATAAGTCTATGATCCTATAAACTTAAGATCTTCTAAACATAATCCTGATGAGTAGTGGGAAAGGCAAGGATGAGTGATGGATTAAGCCTGTGCATTAGAATCAAGCCTGTGACACAGCCGGGTACCTGCCTAGTGGGTCAGAAAACCAGAAGCCAATGCAGGGCAGTGTAGCCAATGACACTGAGAGGCTAATGGGGCCAATGGGAATGCAACAAGAGGGCAACGTGACAAATGAGGTGACGAGGGGGCTGTGTAGCCAAGAGAAGGTGATGAGGAGGCAGTGTGGCCCAGGATAAGGTGATGAGGGGACAGTGGGGCCAAGGAGAAGGTGATGAGGGGGCAGTGTGGCCCAGGATAAGGTGATGAGGGGACAGTGGGGCCAAGGAGAAAGCTACAGCCATGCCTTTGCCCATGCTGTTCCCTTTGCGTGGGGCACCCTTCCCCCTTTCTCCAGCTGTCTAAAGAATGGGGGAAAGCTACTAATTTCTCCTCTTCTTTAGAGCTGACCAGAGCCCTAACAACACAAGTGTGGATGAGAGAATAATCCTGATAGTTGAGGATACACTACCTGGACCAGGGCACCCTCCACTGCATCCTCCATTTGCCACTGAATTCTTCCTGTTCCTTGTCTACGACCCTGTCGTTGGTATCTGTGACAATATTAAACTATGTTGCTGGGAATAAGTGGAAGCTATTGTTAGTGTTCCACTTTGCCACATCCTTCTCTGAAAGTTGTTTCAGGGCAGGGGTGTGTATATGTTTTCTCATTCTAGTTCTTACAACCGCTTCTCTTCCCCTGAGGCTGTGGACCAGGGTCAGGGCTGCCTTGCCCAGCGGGGTGGCAGCCATTTATTGTGCTCTGTGCAGATAGTGTCCCCTGGTGGTAGAAATGTGTATTTGGGTGAGGACAATAGTGGATTGCAGGGCTTGTCCATATGTGGGTGCAAGACTGACCTCCATCTACAGGGGCGGCGTGGGTGCAGGTCATCAGGACCCACCCCATTTACAGCTACTGGGGTAGCTGTGGCTGCCATATGGGAAAAATGGACTTTTGATTAATGTCGGCTTCTAGCTGGGCAGGATAGGGACCTTGCCCCGGCTGAGGCCAGGATTCTTATCAAGAGTTTTGATAAGCAGAGACATGGTTGAGGAGATTAACTGCTCTTTGGCCTGTGCCTGCTCCCCAGTCCACCACCTGCCCCAAGTGAGAGACTGGACCACTGTGGATTTTTAGTGGAATCAGTTCTCCAAACATCTGTCAGGAAACTTTATAGTTTAGAGACCCTCAGGAACTTGGAAGTTTAGGATGCCCACCATCTCTGTAGAAGAAATGAAGTTTTGGAAGAGAAACCCCTGATATCCATGCCCTCTTCTTCCTTGATAATACAAAGTTGATTTTTAATGGATACATGGGAGTCTAGCAAAAATACTATATTCTCTAGGTTCCCTGGAGCTAAGTATGGCCATGTGACAACCTTTTAGCCAATAGATAGATACAAGTAGAAGTGTATGGGACTTCCAGGAACTGACCTTAAAAAGAGGTTTTTTTTTTAACCATTACTTCCTTTTCACTAATAACAGGAATGTGGCTGTGATGGCAGTAGAATGACAGCCATCTTGGATGGCAGAGTTATATTGCCAAACATGACAGAACAATAATATGAAAGAAATGAAAGAAGTTTGGGTTCCCACCTTTATGAAGCTGCCCCATTAGCCCTGGACTCTACATTCAGACTCCATTTATGTAAAAGAGAATTAAATTTCCATCTTGTTTAGGATATTTGATTTTGGGTTTTTCCGTTATTTGCAGCTGCATCTAGCCTTAACAAAATGTTCTCTTTGGGAGGAGAAATGCCAGGGTACATCCTGCTAGGGCAGGTGTATTTCTTAAGGTTCTTTTGGGTCAAATGGCAAAAATAGGCCAGGCACAGTGGCTCATGCCTATAATCATAGCACTCTGGGAGGCCGAGGTGGGTGGATTGCTTAAGCTCAGGACTTTGAGACTAGCTTAAGCAAAAGTGAGACCCCGTCTCTACTGAAATTAGGAAAAATTAGCTGGGCATTGTGGTGGACACCTGTAGTCCCATCTACTTGGCCGGGCGCGGTGGCTCACGCCTGTAATCCCAGCACTGTGGGAGGCTGAGGAGGGAGAATCGCTTGAGCTCAGGAGTTCGAAACTCGCCTGAGCGACAGTGAGACCCCGACTCATGAAAAAAATGGAAAAACCCAGCCGG